>OX246747.1:8210289-8434289 GCA_945910005.1 Isoperla grammatica | reverse complement strand
TGCAGCATTTAGATGTCCAGACTTCAGGCCCCGGCTGACACTCGGTAGCATCAGGAAACAATTACAATGCTGCGAAAAGTACCTCATTGTGAACTTCGACATGATTCCTACTGCAATGCTTGCGTTAACAGATAACAGGGATCCGGATATGTACAATATCACAGCTATTGCAAACTGGTAAAATAGCTCATTCAAGATGCGTCACTTCTGCCAACAGAATTTAACATTTGAACATTGTAATGGAAACCCCAGTCCCCAAGTGAAATCTCAACACTTGCAAATTTTGTAACGTAATGAACTGATAAGGTTTGAAACAAGACTAGATAAGGTTTGAAACAAGACTAGAGTTTCGTGCACGGAAGATCACAGCATCTATGCTAACAATCAAACTAAGTCGATATCTTAATGATGATTTAAAGGAAATAATTGACACTAGGAATGGATGTTCTGGGCGTACTGAAAATATTCCGCTTTGCGTGCTAGCTGACACTAGAAATATGATTAGCCTATCGCCGCATTCTGAATTTAAGGACCGATCCGAAAATTGCAGGAATACGTTAAATCGTCAGTCCTGGAAGCATTCAATTCGGAAGCACCAAACTAAACTGAAATGATAAGGTGGCTAAGCGTCGAAGTCATTGAGCCTCCTTCCTGTCATAAAAATGCGGCTGTTCATGATTTAAATGCTACAGTCGAGAGTGGGTTCGAAAGAGATGATGATAAAATTCCACTCTTACCATACCACACGCGAGCAGTGAACGATGTATTAAACTAGTAACGGAGTTGTCCAGAAACTGTCTGCGGATATGAAGCAAGACATTGTTTCATGAGATTAGAGGAAGGCTCCTGTCTCGCAAATATCTGCCTTAATTCGAAACAAAGCGAGATTTTTAGATTTAATGTGTAGCTTTTCTGTTTCATTTTTTATTGCATTTTGCCCTAATCCTAATTTCTCACATTTGGTATTTTATTACACACATTGCCACTTGTAAATAAGACATATTTATATACCTGATCATTAATTGTTTTAGGGACACGAGTCAAAAACATAAATAACGGCCAATGATTGCAAAAGAACTTCATGATATGTGCAAAACGCCAAATGACTGTTTTCATATATTTTAAGCAAATTTTGTTAACTTTGGGGCACCTCGAAACTCTACTTAACGGCAACCATAATTTATATACTTGAAATTATGGTTAAATAACACAATTTTACTACTAATCCAACTTAGTTTTCCCAAAAATAAATTTAAAAAAAAATATTGAAAATATCTAAAAATTTCAAAATTTGAGAAAACTTGATGCCTCGGGGGCACCTCAAAACTTAAATATAAATAATCCATATTTTGCACAGTACTTAGGTGAGTACCAAGGCAGCTTTGGGCAACTATGCCATTTCGAAAATCACGATTTGGGTTTTCCCTGTATGCGTTCACTCCACCCTGCCTAGGCCTAAATACGGCACTGCCTATCCCCTACCCGACTTCATTGTTGGACACAGGGAGCAGATATAAAAAAAAATAGGATTATCTTCTTCCTTAAGCATCGCATGAACACGAGCGGACACAGATGTAGCATCGTCCGCAATCCGCCCTTGCCCCTTCATGTTCGTTTTAACTTTGTTTAAGTATGTTGAAGTAACATAATGTTCTTTGAGGGGAAACACCTGACCATCTCGATTTTCTCTCAAACCAGCATTAGATTGTAGAACGTTTTAACTATTTCTGTGGAAACCCCCATGGCTAAAGTTCCTTTGATAAAAGAACGGGTACTTTCTGGAATTCTTTGGTATTTACAGTTTTCAAACGTTAATGCATGATTATGAGGTGATATGTATTCTACATTTACCCCCTGTTAACTAACAGCTACTAACATTCGAGCTGGGCAATGTAATGAAGGTATTTGGCCCTTATTCCACTTTTGAGATGTTAATCTATAGTGCTTATTTGACTGTCTATAAGTTTTATTTTCGGCATCAAACTGACATGTGAAGTAATGATGTTCTACATCATTGCATGTTTTGTGTGATGCCTTGGTAAAAGAGGAGAATTTTGACACCTCCTTATTTTCTTTCCACTTTTGAAAGGCATCCATGTCTACAAACTGCAAATTATCTATTTGTATTTCATAATCATGATCATCTTTTAAATGTTTTACCATTGCAGTCCTATGGTAAAATTTGAGAGAGCAACTGGGAAAAATACAGACTGTTTTACTAACATGACTGCTTTGGCCGCAAGTCTTTAAATGCCTGCTGAAGGTTTGTCGTGTTTGGTAAATATTGTCACATGCAGCACAAGTACGAGGATACGTGTTAGCGACAGGACCACCACCATTAACATGCATTGAAAGCTTTGAGCCATGCATCACATTACTATGTTTAATAGCTTGGACACCCTGAGTAGTATCCTGGCATAGGTGATACATGTTGTTTACCACTGTTGCCTCCTCTTCTATCTTCTTCTGCAATCTTGGGTGTCTTCTTTTCTTCTGTTCCTTGGCGGAAGGTGTTGCTAGAGTCGTCTTCTTTTTCATGTCTTCGACGGGAGGTGTTGCTACAGTTGTCTTGTTTCCTCATGGGGACGCGACACTCGACGTTGGGAGAACTGCTCCTAAAAGAACGAAAAATTGAATATTTTATTTAGGCTAGGCCTACATTACATTTTCCTTGACAATTATTCAGGTACTTGACAGCGGAAGAGATAACCCATTGCTAAATGAACGTCATAAATTAGCAGAGGCGAAAACAGGACAAAACTAAAATAACTTGTGGTTATTTATTTATTGGTATGGTTATTACTGTTATTTACTAGGCCTACATTACTAATGGTCAACTATGGGTAGGTAGGGGCAAGTGAATTAATACTGCAGCATTACATATAGGTATAATCGAAAATGTTTCACAAGGAAATAGAACATCCATTCTACCGGCAAAATCCAATTGAATTCCATTGATTGGAGATTTGTCTTCGTCTTCTTCACGTGAGCGTGTAGACCTGCTGCTACGACTGACGTCTTGGCCTTCTTACTCACGTGCCGTGGTCGTGGGTGCCTCACTTCTGCAGTTTCCACATGGGGACGTGACACTCGACGTTGAGTCAATGGGGGGAACTGCTCCTCCTGGAAATAGAAAATTGAACATTTCATTTACATTTTCTTCGCAAATGTATTGGAATTAGGGTACTTCACAGTGGTAGGTAACCAAGTACAAAATAGGAAAATCGTGTTAGCAGAGGCCAAAACAGTACGGAACTAAAGTCCCTTATTTCCTTGTGGTCATCTATGGGTAGGGGCTTACATTAATCTGCGTCATTAGACCTAATAGACAATTCGTGAATATAAGCCTACCTTTGAGACGATCGAAGGTTTATTCGTACGGCTCCGCACTGTTTTCTTCTTGTGGTGAACAGTAACCCACTCAGCCCTTATTTCCTTGTGGTCATCTATGGGTAGGAACTTACATTAATCTGCGTCATTAGACCTAATAGACAATTCGTGAATATAAGCCTACCTTTGAGACGATCGAAGGTTTATTCGTACGGCTCCGCACTGTTTTCTTCTTGTGGTGAACAGTAACCCACTCAGCATGGCATGATGGTAGCGTAGGCAGGCAAGGTGTCTTCCTCGATGTTCTCGTTGATGAATATCTGGTAGTTGCGGGAATCACTCTCGACGTTCTCGGTGGGGAAGATCTGGTGGCTGCAGCAATCGTTCTCGATGTTCTCAGCAGGGAAGATTTCGTAGCTTCAGCAATTGCATCGTCTGTTGACGACGGGGGCGTAACAATGGATGACGCTGGCAGTTGCGATGGTACATCAACGACAGGTGGAGTGATGGAAGGTTGAGCACTTGGTTTGAGAAGCCCTAGACGAAGCCTCTCAACTAGAATGAAGCACCCTTCCTTCGACAGATGCAGACCGCTCCGATTCATTGTTGATGGTGATTGGAAGGAATTCCAGTGGTAAAGGAAAGATATCTTCATGTGTTTACAAAGCGAATCAAGCCCCTCTGAAAAAATAACGAAAACAAAATTAATGTAGCCTAGTGTAGGCCTACCATGTGTACTGTAGTGTGTAGTGTACCATGATGTGGTGTACTGGACAATGTGGTATGCCTAGGAAAATAGTGCATAGTAAAAACATTATGAATTAAAAACAAAGTTATGACACCTACCATTGAGTCGATTAGCTTTGATGTTAGTCCAACTAAGGAAATTGGCTTGGTCGTATTCCTTCCACCAGTTTGTGAAGCGAGGAAGTACGCCAGAGACAACCAACTCGATGTCTGGATTTTCTCGCAGTATTGCTGTCACTAGGTCTTTGTATTGGGACACTAGTATCTGTTACAACCAAATAGACTTATAGGACTCGACATCTGAAGTGAAAGTTTCAGCCAACGTTGTGGCCCAATTATCAAACAAACAAAGTGTGCAAGTTTCGTATGAAAAATCTGCAGTATTCAAAACAGTTTTCCAGTAAATAGAATAAGCTAGGCCTACATATTAAATGCAAGCAGCAAACGTTCCTCAAACGGTAGACATTTTTATACGAATATCAACAGCCACGCAACAAGGGAAGAGTATTGGCCAAGTAGGCCTATGCATAGGAAATCCAATCAATGCTTGTGTTAAGATGTAGATAAAATAAGCTTACATCCACCGGTTGTCGCGAAGGCACATCATTAGTCCCTACGTGCAGGTTCATCTTCACGAAGAAAGGAGCAGCTCGAACAGCATGGGGAAGCAACTCGAAGATCTTGTAGCCACTAAATGACAAGCATGTCACATCCTCAGCTACGTGTCTTGGGAAGGCCTTCACAATGGAATCTCCTATAACAAGAGTCATATTGAAAGGACAGAAAGCTACTCTGAAAGAAGAAAATTAATTAATTAATTTGTCCAAGAATAAGGAAATATACAACCTGATGAAGACAAGCGCAACTACTCTGGCAACTTGGAGAATCGTCAGGTACTGGACTGCAATGTACCTTCTATCTTGAAAAAGACCGAAGGTATCAACACATACCTCATCAAATTCGTCTGCAAACAATAAAAAGGGTGACCTTAAGGCATATGTCTAGGGTCTAGGGGCCTATATGCTGTGGACCCCCCAGGATCTAGGCCTGGGATGGGCCGAGATTAGGCCTAGGCCTACACGCCTAGGCACATTTATCTGTTATTAATAAAGAAAACGTACGTAGGTGGTCACAATAACACGTAATTAATAAGGCTAAAACGTCCCTAGGTGTAGTGGTCATGTAAAGATATGGCCTAGGGCCTACACACATAACCTAGAAGGCCGAGATGGGGCCTAGGCCCACACGCCTAGGTACAATTATCTGTTATTAATAAAGATTCATGTAAAATAGCTTACCACAAGTAAGAGCAGTCGATTCTGTAAACGATACTTTTAATCTAGTCACACCGCAGCGAAGATGGAGCTCTCTGTAATCAGAAATCACAATAATTAGCGTACAATAACATCTAAACACGTTGGAGAATGTAAGCAGTATGGCGGCGGCCCCGCCCGAAGGTAGTCAACAGGATGTTGTATATAACCTAGCGGCCAAGAGTAGTACTACTAGCAGTAGTCGGTAAGGAAGTCGAGTGTAACCCATCCCGGCCTTATCCGACTCCCCGGCCTGGCGGGAAGCCTCACGCCGTCGTCCGCCAATGCTGTCTGCTCGCCTCAGGAGGTATACTTGCAAGCACTCCTGGCCCTTCTTTCTTCGTCGGCGTCCCGAGACTGAATGAGTGAAGTGGGGAGTGTTCAAACGCCTGAAGTGTCCTCGTACAATCGCCGATTGGGGGGTCCTAATGACGTCGTTCATGGCGGACGACACACGTGCGTGTGCGTGTCGTCAACACACGCAGAAGATGCACCCGCGATACTATTAATAGAATTGTGGTAGTACACAACACACACACACACACACACACAAGGATGGTAGGGTGCCTGCTCCCTACGAGGTTGTCCTAACGGCCCGTCTGAAGTCCCGCCTCCTCAAGGAGTATGCTTGGCATCTCGCGCGCGGGACGATTGGCAGCTTTAGGGCAAAGTGGTGCGAGAGAGAGGCGTTCTGTTCCATCCTTGATGGAGAGCTCCTTTTTAGCCAAGCACTATCCCAGTGAAGCTCATGTATATTTTCAGTTACTGACCGGTAGGGTTTGCTCACCCAAACCCTATTATTAATAATTTTGTAAGTATTTTCGACGGAAGGTAGAAGCCCATTAGGCTCTTCCTAGTTATTTTTTGTTTTCTCTGCCATACATTATTAACGTCCTCAAAATTGTTTTCCGTCAGCATTTAGTTCTTTTGTTTCAGTTTTGAGAAAAATATATCCTTTTGGAACAACGTTTTCTCTCCCCTATCGGTCCATTTATAATAATAATAATAATAATAATAATAATAATAATAATAATAATAATAATAATAATAATAATAATAATAATAATAATAATAATAATCATAATAACAATAATAATAATAATAAACACGCACTCGAATGCAGACACCACTGGTCCATGAAGTATGAAGTGAACTTATTATATACTAAAGCTAGAATAGCAGGTGAACCTGCCCAGGGTTTGCTACCTTATCGTAGTGGGCAGATTTGCGTGCTTTGCTGATCCCAAGAGCTATGCCGGCGGAGGCGTATGCTTCTGGTAGGGCCACCCTAGCCGGACTGGTCGAGATGATGATATATGGGGTTTTACGTCCCATATTTTTGCAACGGGCTAATCGAGACTCGGACTGGTCGAGGAGAAGAAGTCAGACGAAGTGCAGTCCACACCCCAAACCCCTTTCCTCCCCCTTCCCCTTCCCCTTTCCACCCCGCCCTCCTATTGGCCCCTTTCCTCCAAACAGCCCCCTATTTCATCTTCATATATCACCCACTCATTGTCTCGATTAGCCTCGTGGCAAAAATATGAGACGTTGAGCCCAAATATCAATCAATCAATCGTGGTGGGCAGGTTTGCGTGCTTTTTTGATCCCGAGAGCTATGGCGGTGGAAGCGTATGCTTAGGGCCACCCTAGCAAGACTGGTTGAGGAGGAGAAGTCAGACGAAGTGCAGTCCACACCCCAAACCCCTTTCCTCCCCTTTCCCATTTCCTCCCCGCCCTCCTCCTACTTGCCCCTTTCCTCCAAACAGCCCCCAATTTCATCTACATTATCACCTATTCATCGTCTTAATTAGCCGAGTTGCAAAAATATAAGACGTTAAGCCCAAATATCAATCAATAGCAGGCGAACCAATCCGGTTCATCCTTGTCCCTGATTGGTTCGGCGCGAGTACCACTGGGCCCTAACCAATCCGAACTCTCCTTTCATTAGTTAGGCCAGAGTACTGGACCTCTCCCAATCCTAACTAAAATTATTCATTACCTTACATGGTTGTAAACAGCCCACCAGTGGGCGATTCAACATCTTAAGTAAGTATTGGTGTGAAGCTGTAGATAGATGTTTGAACATTTCATTATGCAAGTTGTCAGGTCCTTTGTATTAAGGCTCACAGGCCATATCCAGGAGAGGCGTAAATATGTCAAATGTATCCAATGTCTACTGAAACCTACTACTACTGACGACCTCACCCCCTAGACCCTGTCCTTCCCCCCCCCCCCCCCCAACTGTCCCACTGAATATTTCTTTTCCCACTTGGCCCTGCCCACCCTTGCTGGACTCCCGTATGACGACCCACGGGACGTACAATGGGTCTGACTCGGGTGTGGCTTTATTATTCATCATCATCATTCTCATCTTCATTATCACCCGCTCATCGTCTCGATTAGCCATTGTTGCAAAAATATGAGATGTTAAAGGGGTTCTCACCCGCTACACCAAAAAAATATGTTTAACTAAGGCTAATTAGCTATGAAATTAGCGACTAAAAGACAAAAAATCGGGTTCACCATAACCCGGGAAAAAAATATCAAAGTTAGTGATTTTCGAGCTAGGTCCCATCGGCGAAAATCTCCCATAAGAAATAGCATTGGGACGACCTGTATGCCTTGGGACCTTGGAGGATTCTGCTCCAAAAAAAAAATGATGTAATACTTTTCGCTGCGTCTTTCTTTTCTGCGTATTTCGTATATTTTGGTTTTGTAATCGGAGCTTCCGTTCAGGTACAAAATAAAGATGTGTAATCGGGTGCTCCATTTCGTTTTGAGCGTTGCTTTGCGTTGCTGTGCACGTCGAGTCGGTGGGTGTCGACTGTCGAGTTGGTGTCAAGTAAGCCAAGCGAGAGAGAGAGAGAGAGAGAGAGAGTAGTATTGGGAGGGGAAATAGTCAACGCATGCACAATGAACGCGGTCTGTATGCGGTGTCGAATGGAGTACACCAAGGCCGTCTAGATATATCGCTTCGAGTACACTCGCACCAAAAGCCGGCTGACACCAACAGTCGCCGCGGCAGTTAACCAGAAATTTCATTAATTAATAACAATTCACAGGTTTCAACTGACGAGTTGTAATGGTTCATTATCGATTGGTGTGGTGGAGTAGATCATATGGTAAAAAATAAATCTAGCGGGTGAGAACCCCTTTAAAGGGGTTCTCACCCGCTACACCAAAAAAATATGTTTAACTAAGGCTAATTAGCTATGAAATTAGCGACTAAAAGACAAAAAATCGGGTTCACCATAACCCGGGAAAAAAATATCAAAGTTAGTGATTTTCGAGCTAGGTCCCATCGGCGAAAATCTCCCATAAGAAATAGCATTGGGACGACCTGTATGCCTTGGGACCTTGGAGGATTCTGCTCCAAAAAAAAAATGATGTAATACTTTTCGCTGCGTCTTTCTTTTCTGCGTATTTCGTATATTTTGGTTTTGTAATCGGAGCTTCCGTTCAGGTACAAAATAAAGATGTGTAATCGGGTGCTCCATTTCGTTTTGAGCGTTGCTTTGCGTTGCTGTGCACGTCGAGTCGGTGGGTGTCGACTGTCGAGTTGGTGTCAAGTAAGCCAAGCGAGAGAGAGAGAGAGAGAGAGAGAGTAGTATTGGGAGGGGAAATAGTCAACGCATGCACAATGAACGCGGTCTGTATGCGGTGTCGAATGGAGTACACCAAGGCCGTCTAGATATATCGCTTCGAGTACACTCGCACCAAAAGCCGGCTGACACCAACAGTCGCCGCGGCAGTTAACCAGAAATTTCATTAATTAATAACAATTCACAGGTTTCAACTGACGAGTTGTAATGGTTCATTATCGATTGGTGTGGTGGAGTAGATCATATGGTAAAAAATAAATCTAGCGGGTGAGAACCCCTTTAAAGGGGTTCTCACCCGCTACACCAAAAAAATATGTTTAACTAAGGCTAATTAGCTATGAAATTAGCGACTAAAAGACAAAAAATCGGGTTCACCATAACCCGGGAAAAAAATATCAAAGTTAGTGATTTTCGAGCTAGGTCCCATCGGCGAAAATCTCCCATAAGAAATAGCATTGGGACGACCTGTATGCCTTGGGACCTTGGAGGATTCTGCTCCAAAAAAAAAATGATGTAATACTTTTCGCTGCGTCTTTCTTTTCTGCGTATTTCGTATATTTTGGTTTTGTAATCGGAGCTTCCGTTCAGGTACAAAATAAAGATGTGTAATCGGGTGCTCCATTTCGTTTTGAGCGTTGCTTTGCGTTGCTGTGCACGTCGAGTCGGTGGGTGTCGACTGTCGAGTTGGTGTCAAGTAAGCCAAGCGAGAGAGAGAGAGAGAGAGAGAGAGTAGTATTGGGAGGGGAAATAGTCAACGCATGCACAATGAACGCGGTCTGTATGCGGTGTCGAATGGAGTACACCAAGGCCGTCTAGATATATCGCTTCGAGTACACTCGCACCAAAAGCCGGCTGACACCAACAGTCGCCGCGGCAGTTAACCAGAAATTTCATTAATTAATAACAATTCACAGGTTTCAACTGACGAGTTGTAATGGTTCATTATCGATTGGTGTGGTGGAGTAGATCATATGGTAAAAAATAAATCTAGCGGGTGAGAACCCCTTTAAGCCCCATACATCAATCAATCAATCTGACCCCATTTCGTGTGAAACCAAGGCAAGGCATGGCCCAGCCATCTAAATTAACAATAGAACCGCGCCGCCCCGCACCTCCACCTTCTACAGCAGTGGGTATACAGACAACGCGCGCCTCGGCTGACAATAGTCAGTCGACGTTAGGCTCTTGAATGAGAAGGACGTGATAGGGACTCGTGAACATGGCAGATGCAATTCTGGCGGAACGTCGAGCAATGGGTGACCGACTTCGGTCTGCACCAATATACTTACACAAGCAAGATAATATCCCGGAAGATAACAAATGCATTTGTATATATACAAAAAATTACTAGACTATCAAAAGAATAACAAGGTGGAAATAAATTATCCATGGCAGCATTTGCAGACTGTTCTATTTAAAAATGTCAGTTTGTTCTAGCTTCATAACGGAACCGCCAAAGCTCGTCATCATCGTCGTCTGTCAGTCATCGCTGTCAGTCATCGCTTGCATGAAGGCTTATGATTATTGGCTCAACTCCCCGGGTATCCATGCCCATTTCTGTGGCCCAAGTCTCTCTTATTAGTTTTTCACAGATGTCGACTCGTTTTGACCTTTCCGCTTTCGCTATGGCCTCTAGGGCATTATCTGAAACTCTTGTGTTTTCCACTGTTTTTTTCCGTTCCTCCCAATATTGTCATCGTAGCTTTGTTTGGTAGAAGGCCCTATTTACTAACATGTATAGGTTAGTGCATTTAGACCTAGGCCTAAGAACTACTATAATTACGTTACTCTAGCAACTACAGTGGAACTAGAGTTACAAGCATAAGTTATTGTATGTTCGTTCTTAATATTATTATCATGTTTATTATTGTCATATTGTGACACAAAGACTTCGTCCATATACCAAGAGGTATATTCCCCGAACCCCTCCGAGAAGAAAAATGTTTTTTCCTTGCTTAAATTGATACCAAGCAATGCCAATAAGCGCCTGTTCATCTCAATACACTTTTTATTGTCGACCATGTTATTTGAAAGGTACAGGCTCATTGAATCGTCGCTTGATCGGAGGGTCATGACCTTTATTAATCTCGGGTCCATTCGATGATTTGTGGCAAGAAGTCCCAGTGTTATAGAGGCAGCGTTCAACATCCCCATGGGCATGCCGCAACTCGCCCTTAATGCTGTTCGGTCCTCGGTTATTAGATGGTTTACGTTTCAGTACCATACATGGATCCTCCCATTAAAATGATGAGCGCATTCATCGGTCTTAACTCCAATTGAGTATTGCCCTTCATCTTCCATCACAGGCCCAGGACCTAGCTTCACAGTCTTCAAGGCTTGAAGGAAGTTCCCAGCAATGGCTATTGAGGAGAAGAGCTTCCCAAACTCAGAGGCCTCATGGTCGGACTGCTAGCTCCATTCTGAGAGAGTCATCAATTTAAAAACGATGCATTAGAGCAAATGCCAAGAACGAAAGGCACTCGTTCCACTTACTAGCATCCTCCGTTCCCTGAGACGTCTGAGTATATATATTACTGAGTATATATATTACTGAGTGTATATATATAAATTGTTAATATATTTGTTTTAAGAGATCCCCATCTACTTATCGTGGTGGGCAGGTTTGTTCGCTTTGATGATTCCTGGAGCTATGCCGGCATCCATTTCGTTGCAGACGGAGCAAGTAGGCCTACACGAAGGAAGAGGACACACAAATCCTGACTTACTTATTACAAGCCAGATGGTTCGAAAGAGTAGGAGGGAACACCCTTTGGGGAGGGGAGGAGGGGTTCTTGCATTTTCCCTTGAGCTTCATTGTCATGATTGTCTTCATTGTTCATGATTGTCTTCATTGTTCATGATAGTCTCTGCGCCCGCCCGCAGGAGGGGTTCGTGCATTTTCGCTTGAGCTTCTTTTTCATGATTGTCTTCATTGTTCATGATTGTCTTCATTGTTCATGATTGTCTTCATTGTTCATGTTTGTCTCTGCGCCCGCCCCCAGGAGGGGTTCGTGCATTTTCCCTTGAGCTTCATTGTCATGATTGTCTTCATTGTTCATGATTGTCTCTGTGCCCGCCCCCAGGAGGGGTTCGTGCATTTTCCCTTGAGCTTCATTGTCATGATTGTCTTCATTGTTCATGATTGTCTTCATTGTTCATGATTGTCTCTGTGCCCGCCCCCAGGAGGGGTTCGTGCATTTTCCCTTGAGCTTCATTGTCATGATTGTCTTCATTGTTCATGATTGTCTTCATTGTTCATGATTGTCTCTGTGCCCGCCCCCAGGAGGGGTTCGTGCATTTTCCCTTGAGCTTCATTGTCATGATTGTCTTCATTGTTCATGATTGTCTTCATTGTTCATGATTGTCTCTGTGCCCGCCCCCAGGAGGGGTTCGTGCATTTTCCCTTGAGCTTCATTGTCATGATTGTCTTCATTGTTCATGTTTGTCTCTGTGCCCGCCCCCAGGAGGGGTTCGTGCATTTTCCCTTGAGCTTCATTGTCATGATTGTCTTCATTGTTCATGTTTGTCTCTGTGCCCGCCTCCAGGAGGGGTTCGTGCATTTTCCCTTGAGCTTCATTGTCATGATTGTCTTCATTGTTTATGATTGTCTCTGTGCCCGCCCCCAAAAAGGGTTCGTGCATTTTCCCTTGAGCTTCATTGTCATGATTGTCTTCATTGTTCATGATTGTCTCTGCGCCCGCCCCCAGGAGGGGTTCGTGTATTTTTCCTTGAGCTTCATTGTCATGATTGTCTACTTATCAATAACTTAAGATACTAGAAAATAGTACTAGTAATGTGTTTTTCCTGCTTGTATCAGAGATAATTAATAAGTGCTAGTATTGTCGTAACCTGAGTGGCGGCAATATGGTGAAGTAGCCTCGGATCATGGGTGAGGGTGCGAAGACACCGTGCTATACACCTATACACCAATTCCTCACTGACAAGGGTGAGTTGTATTCATGAGAGATGAATGATCAAGGTCAGCTTGGCCTCGGTCACATCAAAAAAGCCCCCACACCCGTCCTGGTTGCCGGTCTGCCGCCCATCAAGAAAGTTGCTGTTTGTCTGCACACGGTGGTTCTTGCCGACGGCGGTGAGGTGTGGGTGTGTGGATACAACAAGTTTGGCCAATTTGAACTTGGTCATATAAACCAGCAAACCTCATTCACCCGTGTGACCAACAACCCGTCTGGGCCCGGGGAAGAATAGGCCCAGAGTGACTCTGCTAGTCGTAAGAGGCGACAAAAGGAGACCCTGGCCCTCCCCCCCCCCCCCACTGTCCCGCTGAATATTTCTCCTCCCACTTGGCCCTGCCCTCCCTTGCTCGACTCCCTATGACGACTCACGCGACGTACAATGGATCTGATTCGGATGTGGCTTTATTCTTCATTATCATCTTTCTCATCTTCATTATCACCCGCTCATCGTCTCGATTAGCCATCGTTGCATAAATATGAGACGTTAAGCCCCATTAATCAACCGTGTGACCAACCTCACCGAGGCCATCATTGACATATCGTGTGGCGGGTACCATTCAGTTCTTGCCTCGGCCTCTCAGGCACTCTTGATAACTGGGCGGAATAACGAAGGCCAGCTTGGTCTTGACGTAGCCGAAACCTTGTACAGCTTCACGTTTCTTCTTCCGTCTTGCCGAAGGAACGAGGGCCTTTTCATAGCGGTACGTAGGGTCGTTCTACGTTACCTTCCGTCTCCTCCTACGGGGGGTGAAACAAACACCATTTCTATGGCAAACCAACACAAAGCTTAAAGCATAACCTCGCCACGGTCTCAACTATCTATGGGGTATTTTGTGTTGACGTAGAAAGGTTAAACCACAAAATATAACGGTACCATAACATACCAAAAATACGGAAGCGAACCTACCACAGCTTTTCTCGCCCTCTTCTTTTCATTTTAAATAAATAAAATACAATAAATTCACATTTAGAGTCTACCCACTCAGTAACTAAACTGATTTGCAGTGGGGGACTTTAATTTAAAGTGACTAAACCAACCCTGTAGGCTTCGAACACCATCGACGAGTGAGCGATAACCAATCAAAGATCGATATTTCAAATACGAAACATATGAATCAGTGATTAGACAGTGCGAACACCTGCGGACAAATGCCAGAATCAACAAGGCCGATTCAGAACAACTTTGAATTTATTGAGTGCTTCGTTGCTAGGACGGCTCCAAAGTCACCGTTTACTTATTCCTAAGCCAAGAAGTAATGGAATTAAATCCACATTAGAAGTTAAAAACTTCTGCCTGAAGCGGGATTTGAACCCGGGACCTTCTGCATTGGAAGCAGGGATGCTAACCACTGGACCAACGAGCCACCTAAAAAACTGAAGGTTCAACTGAACTCGAGTTCACGACGCTGGTTCAGCTCGTATCGTTCCACCACCGCTAGATCAGTTGAACGAGGTTCAATTACATCACTAAATTAGCACTAACTTTTACCAGTTGAACATTAATTGAGTGATAATGTTCCCTGTTTACATATATATGCTCCGGGTACTGATCGTCATTGGCTGTGGGTGCAACGATTGCTACATGCGTGCAATCAATTGCCCCAATTATTCCGGGAAAATGGAAGTCATGTTGAAATCTGCAAAATGTTAAAGTAATTGTAAATGGATTCCTTAAGGAATTGTTTTTCAGTTGAAAAAAGGGAATTGTATTATTTATTGCAAGTTTATATCCTTAAATAGCCCTAATTAACATAAGTACATTTAGAGTTACTTTCATGTTTGAATGAATTATTGTAAACCACATTTCATTAGGCTACACAAGTAGCAAGGAAATGTTTCATAAAAATAAATACATGGTGTACAGAATAACATTGTGTTTAAATAAATAATAAAATATTTCCCCTTGTGGAATGATTGGTGAATCTGCCTAGGAGGTGAACCCAGTTGAAAACATTGTTTGGTGTAATAATATAAGTACATACATTCACATAAACACTTTTAATAGCAAATTTCATTGGTCGGCTCAATTTCGGTCAGTTTGGCTTGTTGAGCCCACCTTTCAACAATGCCACAGCTAGTATTGTAATTAATATAAATTATATAGGCCTATCTTGTCTTTTGATTATTGACCTACGACATTTAAGTGAGTATAGTCCTACCTTGCTTTAATGGGTGCCACATTATTTATTGGGAATTTCACCCATTGTTCGTATAAGTGCTCATTAATAGCACTTGTTATTGCAGATACTGCGCGGCTAACAGTTGGTTGGGCAACCGCCAGATTGACATCTTGGCCAATGCCAGTTTGGTAGTCTCCGCATGCCATAAATCGTCATGTTGCTAAAACCTAAATAGATGCATGTTAAGTTAGTTAAAATATAATATAACTCGCATAATTAAAGTCAATTACGACTGATTACTCTTACATTGACACATCCCACGATTCCTAAACACCCATACAAATGTCTGCACGGAGTTAATACAGGGGTTGAAAGTACATTCACCCGGGTCTAGTGAGAAAAAAGTTAATTTTGACCCATGATTTTGCATACATTATTCAACAGTATTATTTATTTGGGTATTTTAATATTTTTTGAAAAAGCTTACTGTGCATTACATCTACTTTTGTCTAGTGGTTTCTTTAACGTATGCTTCATTAAATGTTTTAATAAATTGACATACCAAAGTCCTTACATCAATGGCCGAACTACGTCGTTGTCGGGGCATAACATTTTGAAGAGTTTCAATAAGATTGCCAGCCAATTGCTTAGGCATTCTGAAACGTTTCTTGAATTTTGTGTCGTTTAATGCGAAAGCATCATCTCTCAGAAAATCTCTCTCAGATTCGAGATGATTTTCTGAGACAGCCTACTATCGCGGGATCGGTACGAGATAGTAGGGGAACGAAAATACGTAGAGGGGAAAGTAAATGACGTAATGCGAACAACTCAAATCAAATCAATGTCTTGGCGCGAACATACCGCCCACCCGGTCCACTCCCGGCCATGGCGCTTTGAGTTTTTATCCGTCTTAACTCGAGGAGTTCTCCAAATGAGCCCTGTGTTTTGTCGGTGTTTGTATTCGGTGTTGTGCACCAGTAGAGTGCAACAACCAGGCGTTGTTGGCGTCCCGTACAACTATTGTGTGTGTGCGTTTTGCTTATGTCGCTGTGTGCGCAGCGCCGCGAGTTTACCCGGTACCTTGTGGTACCGGATGTGGTGCTGCGTGAGGGAGGCGGTGCAGCTGCCGCAGTAGGGGCACTTATGCCGGACTGCCCGGCCGAGGACACGGCCGTGACGAGGCCCACCACCTCGCACTCGTCGGACTGGCTGGATGACTGTTTATAGGTTATGCGAGGTCTAGCCTAATTGTCAATTAGGCCTTAGAGAAAGCCTAAAATTATTTTTTCCTCTAAAAATGTTTTGTTGTTTAAAACTACAAAATAACATTCCAATTCGCATTAGCCCCATTGATATTAACAGTGATTTTTTTGACAGCTCCTGCTAATTAATAACAGTCTTAGGCCCAGAGTGGCCATACAGCCACACGTACTTTTTAGGTTCGTCAATCAGAGATAATAGAAATAAATAATGTTTGTGTAAAACATGTTGCTTATTATGGCATAAGAAACAATTACAGCTGGACTTATATGTTTATATTGGTAATTAGGCCTAATCAACACCTCTATTTCTAGCTGGTAATGTGTCAGTTGGTAGATTAGCCATTATGGTGTGATGTTATCTTGCTTCCAAACTTCTTTGTCATGTCGTCATAGCTACGCGACAAATTTAAGCGCGTGCTGCCATCTGTTGTGAATGAGTAGAACTTTCAGGAACTGAAATCGGGGCTATGGTGGTTCACTTAGTAATTTTAATATCAACGCTGTTTTAGTGTGGCCAATGAGCCACTGGGGGTCTGAGGAGGTTCAAGTATGTATTGTGTTTTTAATTTTTTTGTTATTAACATAATAAAACTACTATACCACGTTTGCTGGCAATTGGATAATGAAATTTGAATCAATTGTGGAATTAGTCCCGGATTATTGACTAAAACCATTTTGCAACAAAAAATTGCAGCTCCACAATCTACAATAATCATCCTACATTACGCATACAGCAAAACGTGTGGTTTGCATGCAAAAAAGAGTATTGACAGTACTTTTATTACCATGTAGAAGATTGACAAGGTATGTGGGTATTGGCCAATAATCAAAACAAGTATGAGATACGTACAATTAAAAAAATAACGGAACTCCCCGAGTGGTTTTATCACTACGTCTGATTCAAGATCTTCACCTTCATGTCAGACACAGGTCAAACATCTTCATTGCGGTTTGTATGTAGATCTGTGAAGTATCGGTGTTTGCTGCATCGCTGAATAAATGGTAACAAGTCCATCGTGTCCCCTTTCTTCACACAAGGAACACAATGATTTTTGGGGTACAAAGCTGGTTCGCTACCAAATGCATTTTCATATATAGATGTTTGTAAACTCCATTTAGCTGTTTAAAAACAAGCTAATGAAGTTTGGGTTACAACATAAAGAAAGGAAATACTGTTGTTTGTATTGTTTATTGGCTAATACTAATTTTTAAGGTTAATATTGTATTACAAATCTATATAAGAGCTAGGCCTACCTAGGTGACCTTGTCTTTTCAACAACACTGAAGAGCTAACAAATCTTTATGAAGCTCTAGGCCAAGCGTAGGATGAGTAGAGAGAGACTCTTGAATTTAATAGAACTAGACCCTAAATTACCTTTTTTGGCCATTAGCTCACCACTAGTTTCCAGGAATCTTATATTAGACTCCTGTACTCACAGGTCAAACCACGAGAAGGTTGTGAGTTGGACTTGAATAACCTATGATATGTTTACCCAGGAATCTAGTTTAAGACTTATACCTGCAAGCGTAGGCCCTACCCCTACCTTACGACAAAAACACCGTGGCAAAATAAAGGCGTGTCTTCACGGGACAGAGAAACACGTCATAGGTACGTAGGAACAAACACCGTGGCAAAATAAAGGCGTGTCTTCACGGGACAGAGAAACACGTCATAGGTACGTAGGAACAACAAACACCGTGGCAAAATAAATGCGTGTCTTCACGGGACATAGAAACACGTCATAGGTACGTAGGAACAACTAACACCGTGGCAAAATAAAGGCGTGTCTTCACGGGACAGAGAAACGCGTCATAGGTACGTAGGAACAACAAACACCGTGGCAAAATAAAAGCGTGTCTTCACGGGACAGAGAAACACGTCATAGGTACGTAGGAACAACTAACACCGTGGCAAAATAAAAGCGTGTCTTCACGGGACAGAGAAACACGTCATAGGTACGTAGGAACAACTAACACCGTGGCAAAATAAAGGCGTGTCTTCACGGGACAGAGAAACGCGTCATAGGTACGTAGGAACAACAAACACCGTGGCAAAATAAAAGCGTGTCTTCACGGGACAGAGAAACACGTCATAGGTACGTAGGAACAACTAACACCGTGGCAAAATAAAGGCGTGTCTTCACGGGACATAGAAACACGTCATAGGTACGTAGGAACAACAAACACCGTGGCAAAATAAAAGCGTGTCTTCACGGGACAGAGAAACACGTCATAGGTACGTAGGAACAACAAACACCGTGGCAAAATAAAAGCGTGTCTTCACGGGACAGAGAAACGCGTCATAGGTACGTAGGAACAACAAACACCGTGGCAAAATAAAAGCGTGTCTTCACGGGACAGAGAAACACGTCATAGGTACGTAGGAACAACTAACACCGTGGCAAAATAAAGGCGTGTCTTCACGGGACAGAGAAACGCGTCATAGGTACGTAGGAACAACAAACACCGTGGCAAAATAAAGGCGTGTCTTCACGGGACAGAGAAACGCGTCATAGGTACGTAGGAACAACTAACACCGTGGCAAAATAAAGGCGTGTCTTCACGGGACAGAGAAACGCGTCATAGGTACGTAGGAACAACTAACACCGTGGCAAAATAAAGGCGTGTCTTCACGGGACAGAGAAACACGTCATAGGTAGGTAGGAACAAACACCGTGGCAAAATAAATGCGTGTCTTCACGGGACAGAGAAACACGTCATAGGTAGGTAGGAACAAACACCGTGGCAAAATAAATGCGTGTCTTCACGGGACATAGAAACACGTCATAGGTACGTAGGAACAACTAACACCGTGGCAAAATAAAGGCGTGTCTTCACGGGACAGAGAAACGCGTCATAGGTACGTAGGAACAACTAACACCGTGGCAAAATAAAAGCGTGTCTTCACGGGACAGAGAAACACGTCATAGGTACGTAGGAACAACAAACACCGTGGCAAAATAAAGGCGTGTCTTCACGGGACAGAGAAACACGTCATAGGTACGTAGGAACAACAAACACCGTGGCAAAATAAAGGCGTGTCTTCACGGGACAGAGAAACACGTCATAGGTACGTAGGAACAACTAACACCGTGGCAAAATAAATGCGTGTCTTCACGGGACAGAGAAACACGTCATAGGTACGTTTCACGGGACAGAGAAACACGTCATAGGTACGTAGGAACAAACACCGTGGCAAAATAAATGCGTGTCTTCACGGGACAGAGAAACACGTCATAGAACAAACACCGTGGCAAAATAAATGCGTGTCTTCACGGGACAGAGAAACGCGTCATAGGTACGTAGGAACAAACACCGTGGCAAAATAAAAGCGTGTCTTCACGGGACAGAGAAACGCGTCATAGGTACGTAGGAACAACAAACACCGTGGCAAAATAAAAGCGTGTCTTCACGGGACAGAGAAACGCGTCATAGGTACGTAGGAACAACAAACACCGTGGCAAAATAAATGCGTGTCTTCACGGGACAGAGAAACACGTCATAGGTACGTAGGAACAAACACCGTGGCAAAATAAATGCGTGTCTTCACGGGACAGAGAAACACGTCATAGGTACGTTTCACGGGACAGAGAAACACGTCATAGGTACGTAGGAACAACAAACACCGTGGCAAAATAAAGGCGTGTCTTCACGGGACAGAGAAACACGTCATAGGTACGTAGGAACAACAAACACCGTGGCAAAATAAAGGCGTGTCTTCACGGGACAGAGAAACACGTCATAGGTACGTAGGAACAAACACCGTGGCAAAATAAAGGCGTGTCTTCACGGGACAGAGAAACACGTCATAGGTACGTAGGAACAACAAACACCGTGGCAAAATAAAGGCGTGTCTTCACGGGACAGAGAAACACGTCATAGGTACGTAGGAACAACAAACACCGTGGCAAAATAAAGGCGTGTCTTCACGGGACAGAGAAACACGTCAAAGGTACGTAGGAACAAACACCGTGGCAAAATAAAGGCGTGTCTTCACGGGACAGAGAAACGCGTCATAGGTACGTAGGAACAACAAACACCGTGGCAAAATAAAAGCGTGTCTTCACGGGACAGAAACACGCCATAGAACAAACACCGTGGCAAAATAAAGGCGTGTCTTCACGGGACAGAAACACGTCACGTCTGAGGCCTATCCATCACTTTTTCAGTGCACTATTCACAGTCATATGGCAACGATTGTGACCGGTTGTCGTTGGTCAAATTAGTGCGCACTCGGTGCATGATCGGCACACAGCGTACATGAGCTGCGTCATGGCATGTGTCGCAACTAATCCAGCTCTCCCCTTTCTTGCTGGACTCGTAGATAGAGTGGTCGCAGTAGATGCAGATCCAGTCGTCATCTGCATCACCCTTAGAAGTACGTTTCTTCTTTGCAGGTTTCTTCTTTGCAGCTTTCTTTTGGCTTTTGGCACGGCTGGAGCTAGTGCGTTGGCCACGAACTCTGAAGAAGATACCGCATAAACCATTTTCCTACGTTTGCGGGAACTGGGAACCTCTGATGGCTGGGCCCTTGTCGGCAGCGTGAGAAACTTGGTGAGCGATGGTGAGACGTCTGTCACCTGCTCCGTTGGTCGAGCAGATGAACAGGCAGGCCTGACGGGGTCTTGGGCGATCTCGACTAACGTGCCATCTTCTGTGACGCTTATACCACTGAGAGCTGTGTCGATGATGATCTCCACATCGTAGTCGCTCATTGCGTCGTAGGTCTCGACACCGTACCTAGAGCCGTCCGCCAGTTGATCTGCGTATATTATGTCGTTCATGAATGCTTCCAGTCGGTCATCCGCCGACTGGGGTGAAACGGAGGCAGGAGCTGGTGCCGTTGCAGGTGCTGGCGCCGTTGCAGGTGCTGGTGTTGTTGCAGGTGCACCTCTGTAGTCTCCTTGAAGGGCGTCCCAATAATAGTACATGACTTGCGCCTTCTCGTTTTTCTCGAAGTTGATCCGGCCTGATGCCATGTGGTCCCGGAACTCTCGAAGTAGACTAGGCGCAAGCCATGCTTCCACACTCTGCTTTGGAGTAATAGTGTTGGGCCAAATACTCTCCTCTGCTGGGACGGCTGGGGTGTCTACCTCCTGGTCTGCAATTAGCAAGTCGGCTACACATTTGCTATAATCTGGCGCGTGCGGGTCAAAGGGATATAACCCGCACTTTCGGAATGCAGCCTGGACCATTTCCAGATTAATGGTGGCTTCCCAAACAGGTTTTAGTAAAGCAGGAAAATTACGTTTAGTTATGGCCTCGCCGTTGGTCCTGGCTCGATGTCTGTCGATCTCCCTGTGCCAACTCCTTTTCAAAGGGCCAAAATACCCACATCTGCAGGTTGCAGCAGGTGGGTGGCATTAGGATACAGACAGTACAAGATGATGTTATGATAATGGCAGAACTGGCTGACCTCGACAGAGAGGTGGCTCTTGTGTACGTCACTGAAAAAGAGTACCTTCTCTTCCGGCTGGAGCCACGCATGAAATGCCTTCATGTATGCTAAAAACGCATGTGACTGCATCCAGCCGGAATCCGTGCATTGGTAGAGCCACCCTCCTGGAAATGCACGAATAACATCAAGCGGTATTCGTTTGTATGGGAAGACTATAATAGTTGGCGCAACACTCCCGTCTGCACAAAATGTGCCCAAAACGGTGACGCTCTCCTTCTCACGGGAAGTTGCAACTTGAACCAGGTCTTCACCTTTCACCCCAAGGTATCGGCCGTTTGCCTTGTGGAAAATGAAACCACTCTTGTCGGAATTGTATATTCTTGACGGGTCCGTCAGTACGTCCAAATTACCGGTCTCCTCGAGATGGTTATAAAGGTTGGAAAACCACAACAAAATACTATCGGTTTTGAGGGATGCTCGAGCCTTACTGATGGTCTCAGCTTTTTTAAGCGAGAGCTCGCTATGGCGCAACATAAACTTGAGGTACCAGGTTTCCCCTGGCCGGCCATCCTTAAAGGGCGTCTCCCGCTGATCGTCAAGTATAATTTGCTGGATCGAGTCCAGCAAATTGTCCTTACTGATGGGAAAGGTACGCCGTGCTGAGTCCACCGCCCAGTTTTTAATCGCAAGTTCCTCCTGCACAGTGAGGTATGTAACTGGTCCTTTACGGTGGTTGTTAAACCTACCATGCAGGGTATTGTTGATTGTAGTAAGAGGTATTGAATACCTTCGTGAGGCATTCCTTTGGGAAAGCCGTCCCTCTCGGATTGCCAAAATGGCTTCGTTCAAGGTCTCCACCGATTATGCCTTGTGTGCTTCTCGGCTCATTATAGGCTTAGGCTAGCCGTAGCAAGTCTACAGAAAGAAAAACCATGTTTATTTTTTATATTTTAATTTATACCATTATTTGTTAGTCATCAATGAGCATAAGAGTGCTCATTGATGACTAATAAAGAATTGTAGTAAGTATGATGTCATCCAGAGTAGCCTAGGCCTCGGCTTAGGCCTAGCCTTTTGCACAATACAAAATTAATTATGAATCATATGCTAATTCTGTTTAGGTCTATTAATGTATTTTTTAATATATGTATTATGTAATGTATTATGTATTTTTATATAATTATAATTGCAAATAAACTCGGAAAGGATGGCATCTTGTGTGCTGCTTACACAATGCCTCATTCAATCATTTGGTAGGCCTAGGCCTAGACCTAATGATGTTTTAATTTCAGACTTATCATCATGCATAACAATTGTTAATTGTATGTAATTATTACACATAATATTAACAAGTAGAGTACTAAAACGAAGTAATAAGGTGTGTGGATGAGATCAAATAATGGTGTTCCGCTTCTGAAAGGCTTAAAAAATGTCGCAATCAGTAGTGGAACAGGCCGTTTCACTACTGAAATGTCCCTCTAGAAGTGGAACACTTCTCTATTTTCACGATTTTCTTCTGATTTAAGTAGAAAAACATTAAAATAATGGCTAATTATGGAATCCACGTCATGTACCCTACTCATCATCTCGTCATCGATATTCAGTTTTATTTGGAAAAACTCAGTTTGCGAGGCTCTACGCTTGTTTTCTGCTGGGTCCCTGGCCACTTCGGTATTAAGGGCAACGAGCAGGCAGACCTGGTGGCAAAGGCAGCAGCTGAACTGATCATTGCTGATATCGACCTTGTTCCTGTCCCGGACGCCAACAGTGGCTTTAAGAACCACCTGCTGCAAATTGGTGAGGCTCGTTGGGACGCGCTGCAGAACATCAAGCTGCGTCGAGTGATGCCCTCTCTCTCGGCCCGAGTGCGGCCCCCTTCTTGCAGACTCTCTCGTCGGGAGGAGGTTGTGTTGGCCCGTGTGCGGATTGGACACACGCGCCTGACACACGCCCACCTTTTCGACAGGGAAAAGATTGCCCCAAGGTGTGATACATGTGATGAAATCTTAACCGTTTAATATTGCCGAAGTCTGCTTCAACAAAACAAAAAGGAGACCCTGTCCCTTCCCTCCCACTGTCCCATTGAATATTTCTCCTCCCACTTGGCCCTGCCCTCCCTTGCTGGACTCCCATATGACGACCCACGCGACGTACTATGGATCTGATTCGGATGTGGCGTTATTCTTCATAATCATCTTTCTCATCTTCATTATCACCCGCTCATCGTCTCGATTAGCCATCGTTGCATAAATATGAGACGTTAAGCCCCATTAATCAATCAATCATCTGTACAGTGCTTGCATGCTCTCTCCTACATAATGACTGTATACACTGTACAGTGCTTGCATGCTCTCTCCTACATCATGACTGTATACACTGTTTAGTGCTTGCATGCTCTGCAGATTATTATTATTATTATTATTTTTATTATTATTATTATTATTATTATTATTAAAATTATTTTAATATTACCTTTATTATTATTTTTCACACACACACACAGATATATATATGTATCCTGACCCCATTCCATGTGAAAGTAAGCCAAACACCACCTTCAGCGAAAACAAACGCCACCGCATCAGTGCTTTAAAAATAGAACCGCGCCGCCCCGCACCTCCACGTTCTACAGCAGTGGGTATACAGACAACGCGCGCCTCGGCTGACAATAGTCACTCAGTCGACGTTGGGCTCTTGAATGAGAAGGACGTGATAGGATTGATTGATTGATTATTGGGGCTTAACGTCTCATATTTATGCAACGATGGCTAATCGAGACGATGAGCGGGTGATAATGAAGATGAGAAAGATGATAATGAAGAATAAAGCCACATCCGAATCAGATCCAGTGTACGTCGCGTGAGTCGTCATACGGGAGTCCAGCAAGGGAGGGCAGGGCCAAGTGGGAGGACAAATATTCAATGGGACAGTTGGGGGGAAAGGGGATTGGGGTGTGGACTGCACTTCGTCTGACTTCTCCTCCTCGACCAGTCCGGCTTGGGTGGCCCTACCAGAAGCATACGCTTCCGCCGGCATAGCTCTCGGGATCATCAAAGCACACAAACCTGCCCACCACGATAAGGCCCGTGGACTGCTACCTTATCGCGGTGGGCAGGTTTGCGTGCTTTGTTGATCCCGAGAGCTATGCCGGCGGAAGCGTATGCTTCTGGTAGGGCCACCCAAGCCGGACTGGTCGAGGAGGAGAAGTCAGACGAAGTGCAGTCCACACCCTAATCCCCTTTACCCCCCCACTGTCCCATTGAATATTTCTCCTCCCACTTGGCCCTGCCCTCCCTTGCTGGACTCCCGTATGACGACTCGCGCGACGTACAATGGATCTGATTCGGATGTGGCTTTATTCTTCATTATCATCTATTTAATCTTCATTATCACCCGCTCATCGTCTCGATTAGCCATCGTTGCATAAATATGAGACGTTAAGCCCCATTAATTAATCAATCAATCGATCTATTCCCAGTGTTATTTGTTTTATCTTTGCTATCTCTCCTCACTATATACCCCTATCCATTGTCACAACAGTCAAGATACAATTCAAACTGGTCGGTCCAATACCTCCAAGACCAACCAAATGAAAAAAGAAGAAGAATAAGAAGAAGAACTCGACACACGGAAGCGGCACTCGCCCATGCATAAAGGCCAAACCAGCAAGGTCTTCAAATGTGTGTTCTTCATATGTTATAAGAACTTACTTTTTACACAATAGTAATCAGTATCTTCAAGGTTTTGTAACTGGGCATCATCTAATTTAAATCCGCCTTTTTTGTCTAAAACAACCATTTAGTTGCAAGATGGCGGAGGACGATATCACAAGGATCGTTATAACCAAGCCTGGTGTCCTGGCGTTCGGTGATGGCCTGCCTGCTGGACCGAGCATTGAGTCGTTCTTCCAAGATGAGACCGTCGTTCAGGTGTCTTGCGGTTCGAACCACTCTGCAGTTGTCTGCGCATCCAGCCGAGTCTACACTTTCGGGAAGAATCAAGACAACGGATGGATGAAGAACGATGGTGACCAGGTTGCTGAGCCGAGGCTTGTTGACACTCTCAGCTCTGTTAGTATAACTCAAGCTGTTTGTGGAATTGGATACACCATGTTCCTCACTGACAAGGGTGAGTTATGAATGATGGTATGTGGGATGAATGATCAAGGTCAGCTTGGCCTCGGTCACATCAAAAAAGCCCCCACACCCGTCCTGGTTGCCGGTCTGCCGCCCATCAAGAAAGTTGCTGCTTGTCTGCACACGCTGGTTCTTGCCGACGGCGGTGAGGTGTGGGTGTGTGGATACAACAAGTTTGGCCAATTAGGACTTGGTCATACAAACCAGCAAACCTGATTCACCCGCGTGACCAACCTCCCCGAGGCTCTCATTGACATTTCGTGTGGCGGGTACCATACAGTTCTTGTCTCGGCCTCTCGGGCACTCTTGATAACTGGGCGGAATAACGAAGGCCAGCTTGGTCTTGACGTAGCCGAAACCTTGTCCAGCTTCACGCGAGTATCGACGCCGTCTTCAGCCGTGGCTGCCGTGTCCTGTGGTCCTGTGGTGTGGTGTGAGTCCTCATCTTCATTATCACCAGCTAATCGTCTCGATTAGCCATTGTTGCAAAAATATGAGACGTTAAGCCCCATTAATCATCACTTATCATAATTTGGCCCTTACCACGTTATGAAATGGCGCCCTTCATGGTAGTAAAAGACAAGAATTTCAAATAACACCCATTTGTTATGGAGAAATATGTTGTCCAATACAAACACATTTTCATTAAGTAATTGTTTACATACCTTCCATAACTTCGGGCTCGACCACCTTCGGAGGCGGCAGCAGCGGCCTCGTCCCCGTAGTCGGCCCCGCTACCTCGACTACAAACAACGAGACAAGCGTTAGTGACAAGACGTTAAGCCCAAATAACCATCCATCCATCCATCTTAATTGTCGGTCACCAGAACATATTCCAAATCTCCCAAATTGCGACAAATCGCCCAATCTCGCTACCCTGATTGTCATCCGAGTAAAATATAATTGTATTTGAAATTTTGAAAATACACAATTTTGTTTTTCTTTTTTTAATTTGACATTATAAATATAATTAACGCTTATGGAACTTAAGTGAGTGCGAACATCTTAATATGATTTTTATTTTATGTACCTAGGGGCCAGAATATGATGGGATTAGTTTCCTATCCCCTGCCCGACTTCATTGTTGGACACTTGATGTAAAACAGTCCAGGTATTACTATTACTGTACTATACTACATAATACAAATAATTATTACTTTCTTATATCCAAAGTTAAGTTACTGCTTCTTGTGATACGAAATAAAATCCCAATTCTATTTAAAATATTATTATCATTATTATTATTATTATTATTATTATTATTTTGTTGAATGTATCACAATCATACAATCTCGGTCAAAACCGGCGTTATTATTATTTTCATTAATATTATTATTATTATTATTATTATTATTATTATTATTAATTTGATTATTATTATAATTATTATTATTATTACTATTATTATCATTATTATTATAATTATTATTTCCTCCCCGCCCTCCTACTTGCCCCTTCTCTCCAAACAGCCCCGAGTTTCATCTACATCTTCACATTTCACCTACTTATCATCTCGATTAGCCAAGTTGCAAAAATATGAGACGTTAAGCCCAAATATCTATCTATCTATCTATCTATCTATCTACGTTTACTCAGCGAGGCCCTAGACATTGTCATCTTCGTTATCCCCGATGTAGGAGTTGATGAGACGAATAACGTCATGCTGGTATTCCAGCTTCCGTTGGAGCGGCTTGACGTTATGGAACAGTTGACATAAGTATTTTGAGAAGTGTTTGTCCGCAGAATCTGCGGGGATAGTTTGGGATTGGGTCTTACTAAGGATTTCTTTGACTGTATTGTTGTTCTCGGAGATTTGTTTTCTCAGGAACGTCTCCAAATCACCCTCTGCTTTTTCTCGACATGAAAGGCATCTGGCGAACTCATTCAAGACGTTGGAAGGGAATGTAATGTTGATGGACGGGAATTTATTGTTGATGAACGGGATTCTCAAATTTTGCAGCTTAGCTTTTTACAGCTTCGGAATTAGCAGGACCACGAAAACTGCTACCCTGCCGCCCCATGATAAATAGAAGATTAATTGCTCGTAGATCAACATCTCGCCTGTTCTGCACCTGCATCTTTCGCAGATCACAAACGTCTTTATTGATCACCTGATTCACAGCCTTCTCACGTGAAAATCTGTGAAAAGCATCAGCTGCGGTTGAGTGATCAGAACTTCTCTCGTGAATTTACTACTTTGTAGCAATTGCCGGATTCCTAAAAAGCATCGTGGCCCCAGCCTGTCACCAAGGAACTTCTTGAAGCAGAAGGAGTCCTAAAGCCCATACAACTCCAGCAGAAGAGTTACCGACTTAAGGCGAATCCCTTGAAGCCTATTTTCGGTCATAACTCGAATTGCCTTCAAACTTAATTATCGAGTCGAGTGTACTCCTACTTTACCCCCCCTACACTTTTCCACTACGATGAAGTACCCTGCACTGCACGGCCGGGTGCGACGTCAGTCGGGTGAGAGCCGTCGCTGAGGAAGGTTGTGTCACCTTCCCCTCTGCTGCCCGTCGGCTGTGCTCGGCTCTGCTCGGCACTGAGTCGGGCCGCGGTCGGGCGCGTATGTGCTGTTGCCAAATGTACTCCAGCGGCCGGCTGGCTGCCACCGCGATTGCGCCGAACAGAGCCCTGATATTATTATATGTGGTCATTTTGTGTCGCGCAACACTCGATAGTGCACAAGCACAGATAACATATTGTGGGAGCACAAGTCTATGAATGACATCTTTATGATTGTACGCACAGCTGGTGTATGCGAAACAACGATATCGTGCTGGCCTTACTTCGGTCTGTTTAAGCCGCGTCTAGTCAAATGACTATTGACTATTGACTGTTGACTATTGACTAGTGATTAAGCGAATTGAACCATAGGCGTATACGTGCTGACGTTCACACAACTTTACTTTTGACTTTTGATTATTGACTATTGACTAACGAATTGAAAATATCTCAAAGTCATAGTCACAACCAATCAGAACGTTCGCGTACAGCCAATGAATGTGGAGCAACGGAAGTCAATACCACTACTCAATTACTGTCAAGTGTATATTTGTTTTTGACTATTTCCGGCGAATATTATTTATTAATTATTTTTATGAAGCTGTCAAACAATAAAATATTCTTATTTTGAAAACAAATCCTCAAAACAAACAAGAAACATACAAAACCTTCCCCACTTGGTTGCCCATCATTAAACGTTTTAACTGGTGAACAGTTACTATCGCCATACCTCGTTTTCTTCATAATGTTGCAATTTTATTATTTTGACAGCTCGTTGTTTGTCAATCAGTTCGATTCATTTGTTCTAGGTGGTAGATCATACGTGTCAAAGAACTTAGTTGTCTAGTGTTCATATCTTTCTTTGGGTAGTCAATAATCACTAGTCAATAGTCAATAGTCAATAATCAATAGTCATTTATGTGAATGCGGCTTTACTTCTCATTTATTTATATTTCAAATTCGTCTACCCAAAACAAATGCAAGCATCTGTTGTCTGGCAATGCAGTTTGTCTTGAAATAAACATGCCCATGTGACATAGTGAAAATAGGCCTAAATGCGGAAACGTGTTATTAGTATCCTCGAAAATCGAGGACAGATATTGATAAGGCGAGCGAAGCGAGCGTTTCCATTCGACTCTTATGGCACTTTTTGGCACTCGTTCTGTTTTTGTTTTTGTTTTTTTTTATGTCTGGCGATAATCCTAGGAATGTCCATAATGTCTCTCGCCTACGCTAAAATGACAATAACTATGTTTCATGAAGTGCCTTGTAAAGGAACCTAATCAATCGCCTAACAATTACATCATCTTTATCAGTGTATACTGTAATAATAACTGATGTTTTGTTTTTGTTAGCATATTAAAGCATTTTTATAATTTTTTTAATTTTTTTTTTAAATCTAATTTTATAAGCCTAAACATTAATAAATTAAAAAAAAAATTATTTTTATGCCAAATCAAGTTCCCTGTACTACTAAGTTATCAAATATATAAATTTTTATCCAAGGTACACCTAATACGATCAAAATAAGTGTAAAGTGGATATGGACGAAATAAGCACTAAAAATGTATTCATTTTTGTCAGGAGCTGTAGTCCTTATCTAACAATGAGTGCCCAGTTCTGGGGGAAATACAAAAGCAAAATGTTTTGTTATCATGAAAATACTTATACTGTATCCATACTTGAACAATGGAATTCAAAAATGGTGGATGCCTTGTAACAGATAAAAGTACCAGCAGTTTTACATTCAAACCCCGTTTTCTCCGTCTGCGAAAAAGCGGATATGGACGAAATAAGTACTCACACGACGAATTGTTAACATACGGTTTGGCGGCTCGGCGCCATCGGATGGAGGTGGCTGCGGGTTCCGTGATGGGCCAGCAACCGCCTCGACTACAAATAACGAGACAAGCGTTAGTGTACAAGTGATATTGTATGTTAGTACTTAAGTAGCCTTTTCACGATGATAGTGCAATACCCTGTCTTTAAGAAGACAGCGGAACCGTTGCTTCAGTAGCCCGTTGCACCTTTCTATACCCATCCTTACGTGGCATTGTAAGTTGTGGAAGCGTTGTTCTCGCGAACCTTCAGCTGCCGTAAGGTCGGGTATTAGCATCCACGGTTACAAACTGTACCCGCTGTCGCCTAACAAATACTTTTTTGTTCGGCGATAACGCCGGTACTCGTCCACAAAGTGTTGACGTAGATTGCAGTGACGCCAAATGTACTTGTCGCTTGTACGTGTAACAAATCGTGATTCTAGATGTTCTGCTGTCTTTAACTCGCCTTGCCATGATGGAGAGCATTGACGTGCAGAATTTGCATGTTAACATCACACACCAGCTGGACATTTATGGTATGCTGACCCTTTCTGTTTACAAAATTATGTTCTGCATAGTCGGGATCAGATGAGCTTGGAGGTACAATTGAGATGTGAGTGCAGTCAATCTATCCAAGAAGACCCATTACTCCATACTTGTTGGCAAATCCCTTCATTACAGTACTCTGTCCCTCGACGTCTATTGGAAATGTCACATATCGATCCATCAGTTGTGTGCAAACGGTCGTTTGGTATTTCGGAAATGGCATTACTAACCGTTTTCTGGCACACTGCTAGATACATATCATTTCCGATTCCCGCCTACAAACTGTTAGGAAGTAGCTATTTCCTTTCCATTAATGTTCTTTGACATAAATACTTAGCTTTAGTGATGTCTCCCTCAACGAACAATACACATTTTAATACCAATTGACATTTCTTTCTTGACAACCAACAGCTGATTTCAATGACATCGCGCATGCCCGTCTCTGCCAACTATTGAAAGAGAAAAACATTTCCTCCGCTATCGTTTGAAACTGAGCGGGTAATCTTAGCCCGAGTTCATAACCATATTAATCACAAATTAACATTTGAGGGAATAATATTATCTCAATGGCTAACTGGCCTAGGCCTACGACCTGAATTGGTCAAGTAAAATAAGACATCGCAATCATAGATTCACAAGATATTTTTAGGACACGGCTGCAGCTAGACTGGCCTATCCCAGCCACGTTCCCCAATACATTATTATTATTATTATTATTTTTATTATTATTATTATTATTATTATTATTATTATTATTATTTTATTATTATTATTATTATTATTATTATTATTTTTATTATTATTATTATTATTATTATTATTATTATTATTATTATTATTATTATTATTATTATTATTATTATTATTATTATTATTATTATTATTATTATCTTTATTTATCACATCACCAGATGGCAGGTACATTATTAGTCTACAGCACCAAAGGTGATCCTCACCTCTTAGGTGCTGCAACCACACATTACAAAATATGACATTACAAAGATTTTACACATAGTAAACATAGTTTTATAGTTGAACACCCGCACCGCATCGCAGGACCACGCAATGTCATAAATTCTACATAAAACAATTATATAAACATAACATAAAGACTTCAATATAAATACTGATATCAAAATATTATAGAACCTTTCTCAAAATGCGAGCAGTACCCAGAATGGCTGTCTTCTGTAGTTCCCTTGTGTTATGTTGTCCTGGTATATCTTCTAAATAATTTTGAAATGTTTTGCTGATGGCACCTGTCGCTCCAATTATGATCGGGATTACCTTTGTCCGCATCCCCCACATTCTCTGGGTTTCAATTTGTAAGTCTTTGTATTTGGTTTTCTTTTGCGCCTCCTTAGTTGTGATGTTATTGTCAGAGGGCACCGCTACATTTACCATAATACATTGTCTATTCTCATGATCTTTAATAATTATGTCTGGCTTATTATGCTGAATATATCGATCTGTGTAGACTTGACTATCCCAGAGTAATGTTATTGAGCCTTGATGTATTGTACTTATTGGATGATGCTCGTATTAATATTATTATTATTATTTCCTCAATGATCTCCTACTTGCCCCTTTCCTCCAAACAGCCCCGAATTTCATCTACATCTTCACATTTCACCCACTCATCATCTCGATTAGCCAAGTTGCATAAATATGAGACGTTAAGCCCAAATATCTATCTATCTATCTACGTTTACTCAGCGAGGCCCTACACATTGTCATTTTCGTTATCCCCGATGTAGGAGTTGATGAGACGAGTAACGTCATGCTGGCATTCCAGCCTCCGTTGGAGCGGCTTGACGTTATGGAACAGTTGACATAAGTAATTTGAAAAGTGTTTGTCCGCAGAATCTGCGGGGATAGTTTGGGATTGGGTCTTACTAAGGATTTCTTTGACTGTATTGTTGTTCTCGGAGATTTGTTTTCTCAGGAACGTCTCCAATGAGTTCACCCTCTGCTTTTTCTCGACATGAAAGGCATCTGGCGAACTCATTCGAGACGTTGGAAGGGAATGTAATGTTGATGAACGGGATTCTGAAATTTTGCAGCTTAGCTTTTTACAGCTTCGGAATTAGCAGGACCACGAAAACTGCTACCCTGCCGCCCCATGATAAATATAAGATTAATTGCTCGTAGAGCAACATCTCGCCTGTTCGGCACCTGCATCTTTCGCAGATCACAAACGTATTTATTGATCACCTGTTTTACAGCCTTCTCACGTGAAAAGCTGTGAAAAACCATCAGCTGCGGTTGAGTGATCAGAACTTCTCTCGTGAATTTACTACTTTGTAGCAATTGCCGGATTCCCAAAAAGCATCTTGGCCCCAGCCTGCCACCAAGGAACTTCTTGAAAGAGAAGGAGTCCTAAAGCCCATACAACTCCAGCAGAAGAGTTACCGACTTAAAGCGTTGTAGGAAATCCATAGACGCCTGTCGCCATTTTCAATGCGGGGGATTCTACCTTTCTTAAAGAGAAGCTTAACGAATGCTCCAGGCTTTGTTTCAGGTTGAATAGGGCGCAACCGAATCAGCCGTTTCCTCTCCTCGACCCCTCCCTGCAAAGGTGCTACGTGAAAAGCATCATCAACGTCATTCCCCACTACTAACTCATTTCCTTCAGGCTCGTCCTCCGACTCTGATCCTGCCCAGGGACTGCCACCTTATCGTGGTGGGCAGGTTTGCGTGCTTCGTAGGGATGGGCAAAAGCGTGTACTTCACTAAACGTGTACACTGCTGCTGGCAAAGCCGTGTACACGTGTACACGTCCGTGGGGTCCCGCCTTCGAAAAAAAATCATGTTCTGTCTAGGCCGAAAAATTATGTTTTAAAGAATTGTTCCCGCAAACAGTTTCAAGACGTAATCCAGCGTGTTTCATGGTTCTGACCTCGGATCACTTGTGACAAGTGACAACTGAAGAGTGAGGACGGTCGCACATCGCATGAAACCACTCGTCGGCGCCAAGCCCTCCGTGGCCGGTCGCACACAGTATAGTATTACACACGGCGCGTTTATTGTTTTCAGAGAAACAGTAAACGTGTACACGCATTAAAGCGTGTACACGTTTACACGTGTACACTATCCCATCCCTAGTGCTTCGTTGATCCCGAGAGCTATGCCGGCGGAAGCGTATGCTTCTGGTAGGGCCACCCAAGCCGGACTGGTCGAGGAGGAGAAGTCAGACGAAGTGCAGTCCACACCCCAATCCCCTTTCCCCCCCACTGTCCCATTTAATATTTCTCCTCCCACTTGGCCCTGCCCTCCCTTGCTGGACTCCCGTATGACGACTCACGCGACGTACAATGGATCTGATTCGGATGTAGCTTTATTCTTCATTATCATCTTTCTCATCTTCATTATCACCCGCTCATCGTCTCGATTAGCCATCGTTGCATAAATATGAGACGTTAAGCCCCATTAATCAATCAATCAATCCGACTCTGATGAAGACGTATGTGACAAAGCGTTCTCAACCACCGTGTTAGTTTTTTGGAGTTGTAGACTTTCCATGCCCAGAGACTGCTACCTTATCGTGGTGGGCGGATTAGTGCGCTTTGATAAGTGTTCAGTTGTTTAGCCTAATCTTTACATATTGTGGATTTTCCATTTATTCACCGTCTGATTCAGGGATTATAGCCCTGTGCTTTTGTGCCTTTAACTTCTGTTTGATCCTATCATTTGAATGTTGAAACCATGTTCTGGTGGCCATCTCGACTTGCTTGTTATTTACGTCCCTTAGGTTCGGTATCTTCTTCACAGAAGCTGAAAAATGAAATACTTCATTTTATAGACAGAAGAAGGCACAAGGAGCACACATTCCAACAATGTTGATTTCTTTTGTGGATGCCTTCCCCAACTCTTCAGTTACAAGACTTATTAGCACCATATAACCTTCATTGAACTGAAGACTTGTAAGTTCTTTGCCAAAGGGCATGTTCACAATATGTGGTTGGACGAACTTACAGTCGCTTGATGCCTTTGCTAGATTTCTGGGATCAAAAAGTGTTGATGGAGCTTGGAAGAGCTTCTTCAATGGGTCCATGTTGAGTAGATTTTGAATAGGATTGTTGTGCAGTAGTATGGAGGGTAGACCTGGTTGCTCCACCTGGTAGTGTTGTGCAGTAGTATGGAGGATAGACCTAGTTGCTCGACCTGGTAGTGTTGTGCAGTAGTATGGAGGGTAGACCTGGTTGCTCGACCTGGTAGTGTTGTGCAGTGTTGCGCGACACTACTTGTCGTGCCTTTCATTGAGTAACCAACCGCTTTCAATGATCTTTTGGATACGTGTTTGATGCACTCTGTTCTGGATTGTTACGTCCGTAAATGTCTTTTTTGTGTTTCTTTCACCACCTCTGCATTCAGGACCGTTTACCAAAAACAAACAGAGGCCATTTATCGACGCCTCACTACCTGTCTGATAGTGGTAGATGGGAATGTTGCAGAAAAGATCCGAACGTAGACACCGTCAACTTTACGAGTAAAGTAGTTGGTGTATCCTTGAACAGTGTTGTGTAACTTTAGAGCACAATCTCTAGCTTGTCACGTACATTTGTAGCAATATTCTGGGGATTATTTGCACCGATACAGCCTAACTGACCAAGACCATGGTCGTCACGGCCTAACTTCCACTGGCCCAAAACAACGTTGCCAGCACCATCTTCCTCGTCCTGGCAGCGGTTGGGACAATATCGGCGGAAGTTAACTCTGACCATCTCTTCGTCGGACTTCAAGAAGTTATGGAGACAAACCGAAGCCTAAACAATACTCTCTACTGTTGTGACAGTGGCAATGATGGGTCTTCGGGAAATCCTCCATCTAGAGGCCATAATACCAAACGCATTTTCTATGGTGCGCCTAGCACGAGATAAGCGATATTTAAAAATGCGTTGGGTATTAGTCAAAAATCAGCCCGGATAGGGTCGCATGATCTTTGTACGCAGAGGGAAAGCAATTAGAGATAAATACAACTAAATAGAGATTAAAGAGAGATTAGAGATATAATAAACTAAATAAATAAATAAACAAGAACTTCCTGTTGGCATTGCAAGCGGCGTTGGTTAGATGGAATTTGCGACATCAACGTCGAGACATACTTTGAAAAGTTGTCATTTCCATTAGCAGGTGATGCTGTTGCTTTTTGCATTTCAATGAGGTTGCCCATTGAACTATTATGGTTCTTGAATTGAACCCGCAAGAAACTCTCAGGAGAGTCACATTTCTGTTTTTTAGAAGTGTGGAAACGGTCTGGAGAGGTCATGCGGGAACTTGGGGCAGAGGAAGATGGTCTTGCCAGTTGGCTTGATGGGTGGTTGTTGTCGACTGTTTGTGAGGTGGATGATGGATGATGGAAAGGAGGATAGTGATTGCATGGAGGAAGTTGAATTGATGGAATGAAGAGATAGAGAAGATGTTACCCTATCAGGTTGAGGTTGCTCTACAATCATTTCGAGGGGCATCCCGTTGCGCAACGGGTCCCATACATCCGCGCTGTAACATGCTTCCTTTAAAGTGGCACTGGCACATGAAGCTGGTTGGGTTGCTGTCCTCTTTGGTGGAACATTTGCAAATGTCCTACAAACAGAATACCATTAATTTGCATAAATGGGAAAGGCAGTTGTGACATGAATTACATGGTACTTCCAAATAGGCCTAGTCTTTACCTTCGACAAGCAACATATCTATCGAGAAATGTCATGTGCTCGTACAAAGCCCAGATTTTCTTAACAGTGTATGCAGCACCACTCTTTCCTGGATCCTTCCAGTCCCGTCTTTCTTTTGTGAAAATATGAGACGTTTAGCCCTATTAATCAATCATGGACTTTTCCTGGTGCAAGAGAAACATTGCTGAAAATGCCTCCACATTGGCACTGCATGGGAAATTTGTAAGAATCGATTGCTTTGTTTATTTCCGTACGGAACACAGTTGTCTTGTCTACAAGAAGTTGATTATCACCATCGATACTAAATTTGAAATAGGGAGGTCGAGGTGGAGAAGTCAGACGATATGCAGTCCACATCGTCCTCACTCCCTTTTCCTGCCCTCCCCTTTTCCTCCCCGCCCTCCTATTTGCCCCTTTCCTCCAAACAGCCCCCTCTTTCATCTTCATATATCACCCACACATTGTCTCGATTAGCCTCGTTGCAAAAATATGAGACGTTAATCCCAAATATCTATCCATCTGAATAAATCAAACCCTATTATCCCGTTGAATTCTAAATCGTCACTGCTTTCCATGAAGGGGTACTCGTATGTTTTATTGCCCCTCTTCCCCCCCCCCCCCCCCCCACTCCTTGCAGCATGATCTTGCAATCACGCTCTTGTTATCTGGCGGCCTAGCTGATAAGGTGTTCTGACACGATTTAGGATGTTAGGGATAATTCAAGTTAAAGTCCTTTGTAAATAACAGTTTTAATTGGTTTATTAAATCTTAGTTAACTTTTAAAAGGCTTATGACTTAAAATCCTTTCCTCTCAGTCCCGATATCAGTAAGTAAATCAAGCTCCTCGTGTCGATAATGAATTGACTGGTAATCAATCTACTTGTCGGGACAACACCGCCATGAAAGCCTCCCTTTCCACAACAACAATGATACATCGACTGAAATCTTGCGGCCTGGAACATATGTTGGGCGAAATCGTGTACGTAGACGTGATATTATTCGCATAATTTTGTAAAGTTTAGGTTCCCTGTCAATTGCAGCCTGATTATTATTATTTTCAAAGTGGAGAAACTTTGTGAGCAATGAGAACCCCTCTTCACTTATGACATTGGGAAAAAGGCGTTTCCACCATGCGGTTTCGTGTAAAATACATTTTTATATTTGGTTTTGACACCACATCTATCAGCAAGTATAGTGACAGGAGAACCCCTATCTCGTTGGCGTCTTGATTAGCCAAGTTGCATTAATATAAGACGTTAAAATCAAATATCAATCAATCAATGACGTAGTGGTCCAGTTTGACATGCGCGACTTTTTTTAGCAGTGAGTCTTCCCCTCTCCTTCACTAAAAATTGATCCGCGTAACGATTCTTCTCGACCACGACCAGATCGACAATAATATATATATATGTATATTTTTTTAGAGATTATCTTGTTGGTCGTGGATGTAGATCTCTTCCTCCTCAGTGATTCTTGCGTCTTTTCCTCCTGGGTCGAGAGTCAACAGAATCATCATCACTGTCCAAGTCGGTGTCTCTGTCTACCTCTCTTTCCATGTTCTCCTGTGAGGGTAGGGTTATCCCCAGCCCCTTCAATGCCTCTGCTGTAGCTGCTGTATTTGTAGTTGTAGCTGTAGTTGTAGCATTTGCTTGTAGCTAGAGGAACAGCAGTTTGAACAAAGTTGTCGTTAATGTGTTGCGTGGCCGTTCCCCAGAGATACGCTGCGTTGTACAGATTGGCTTACTTCCTGTTATTTAGGTCTTCAATTCCAGGGATTCCATGGAGTCCACCGTAAGGAGCCAGGTCACCTTCAAGGCGTTGGTAGTCATTCTACGCTCTTGAGAATGTTTGCGCTTCGCTGGCAATAGCTTGCAGATACAAAGCTGATGTACCTTGATTGATGAGGTTCGACATCAATTCTACAGACTTCATTTGGGCGAAGTTCTAGATTAGTTTTACTTGTTTTAATACGTGATCTGGAAAGGTGGCAGATCCGTCCGGTTTGGAATTTGAAATAGTCCAACGGATCACTTGTGTCATTAACAGGGATTAGCTATTTACTCACGGTATTACAGGCGAATATGGTGGCTGGATTAGCCGCGTCTACTTCATCCCATATTACGACGACACGACGTTGCACAGTGAACATTCGGCCGACATCCTCTTAAAACAGAATAGAACATTCGTTCCACCTTTTGACACGGTTGTACCCGGAAAACCACGATAATATAGTTGACTGCGGCCGTAAAAGCCTCCTAAATAGATTACCTTGTGTTGTCCTTTATAAATGTTGTTATTTAATCTTTCTACCATGCTTACTACTTACTTCTATTCAGGTAAGCTTTGATATGTACATGCGAGGGAAAGATGGATAAGAGCTAACAGCTTACCTGAAACCCTAAGGCGGGCCACGTAGAAAAGAACACACACAAACAAACACACGAGTATAAAAATAATAAATAAATAAAATAAATAAATTCACATTTAGAGTCTACCCACTCAGTAACTAAACTGATTTGCAGTTTCGATTGTTCTGGACGTTTCGAACACCGTGTTGGTCACCAGAGAACGCGGCCTGCCTAAGGGTTTCAGGTAAGCTGTTGACTCCTATCCTTCTTTCCCTCTTATGTGTACTAGCTTTAGACCTCATCTCTATAATTTCCTATATTATGTGTATTGCTTCATGTAGACAGCAACCTGACATAGATGAAACAGCACAAGCAATAATGTTTTTAATATTCTTACCATGGTTTGTTGCAAGAGACATGTTCTTCAGACAACAGAAATAAACTATTGCAATAATATAGCACTTTCGCTGAGCAGAGAGCTGAGTTACCAGTGGCGGTGCCAATGGTGGTTTAGGGGGAGGAAGATGACTGCACCATATTGCCACAGCCGTCTGCATCGGGCACGTTTGAGACACTTCCCTCACTGAAGCTGAAACTGAATGTGCTAGAGGATGAACTGGCAATGACACAATCCCCTAGCACAACAGTGCTTTCCACAACCCGGCCACGCATGCCGTTTGGAGTAGTTTTTATTTTCGAATTATTATTATTATTATTATTATTATTATTATTATAATAATTTTTTTTTATATTATTATATATATTATTATTAATTAAACGTTGGGAGACCTCCTTGTTGGGAACGAGTGGCTGGGAGTCGACCAACTGGAGGGTTTTGATGGGCTTCTCGGTCGCACTCAGGGGGCCCTGAAAATCAACGGAAACAGGATCCAGGCATTTTGCAGCCTCCGGTTCCGTGGGGAAATGCAGATTCCGGGTCCTGAACCCTGGCCACCGGCGCTTTTTTACCGCCGCCCGCTTTCCGGCAAGTGGGTGCCCCTTCTTCCCGAGACCAATAGGCGGTCGATCCTGCTAGACAACATGCTCAAGGGGCTCGGTATAGACGGTTCGGCAGAGGGCCAATGGTCCAATGACCGGGTCAACTGGAAAGGCTTAGCTCGCCCACCATCCTTAGGCTTAGATTCCGAGGTGGTTTGGCGTTTCAACAAAAAGCGTCTAGCCGATCCCATATTCTTGTATCACGCAGGATTGACTTGCAACTAGTTGACACTCATCTTGCAGTAACGTAAGTGGTCGTGTTTGATTTTGCGTGTTTTGTCTTCAGTTTCCTGTGCTATTAATATTTCAAGAGTGCTATGTATTTTGTATTGGGATTTCTGTGGTATGTATATTAAACAAGGAGACACTATTTAGAAGTATAGATTTATTGTATCTCTGGCTGACGCCATAGTCGCCGAACACCGCCCTCTTACACACATACAACCAAGGTTGATACCATGCATATACATACAAGGTTGGTTCAATGCATACACAACATTTCTCCCCTATTTAGTTTAAGAGTATTTAAGACGATCTGGTGGTTTGACCTTTCTGTGGGATCGCCTAGGTGCTTCGATTGTTGACTCTTGGATAGGAGAATTCGGTGAACGTTCTAAGCCTTTTCTGTTGGATTCTGAAGCTTTTCTGTTGGATAGCCTTGGTTCATCGGATGTTGGATCTTGCTTTTGAGAACTCGTGGCACGTTCTTTGGTTGCATCAAAAACTCTTGTTTCCGGTAGCATTAACCCTTTTGGAGTGTTAACCAAATCTTCCCCTACTTCTGTTGGAGCTAGAACCCTATCTGACAGAGATACTCTTGGCGTATAATTATGCAAACCTACACCTACATTAAGATAATCTGGCATTGGTTCGTTAAAAGCTACTGATGCTGCTCTAATCTGATCAGCATGGACAAACCTTATTTTACCGTCTACATTAACTAAGAATGTAACAGCACTGATTATCTGCATAACCTTTTCAACTTGCCATTTCACTATCTCCTTTCTTGGTATCTAAACCCATACTGTCTGACCAACTTCAAAATTACTGGGTTTAGTTCTATGGTTCTTTCCAAAAGTGTTCTTATCAGCAGAACGTTTCTTTGATAAACCAAGAGATACATTTGGCTTAAGCAAGTCTAATTTTGTTCTTGGACGCTGCTTTAACATAATTTCAGCTGGACTGAGACCGGTAACTGTACTTGGTGTATTCCTGTATCGAAATAGGAAATTATCAATTCTTTCTTGAACAGTTAGCCTACCTTTACACTCCAAGAAATACTTCAAGATACCCCTTTTTACCACATCTACTGTCTTCTCAGCAATACCATTGGACTGGGGATGATATGGCGGAGAGTGCATCAATTGTATACCCATGCGCTTACAATAATCACTAAAAGCAATTGAATCGAAGGGGGGACCATTATAGGTAACAATCACTTCAGGCAAACCGAATCTAGCAATTACATGCCTTATCTTTCCTATCAACACCTCTGCAGTGGTACTTTTCATTTGTCAAATATCGACCCACTTCGAATGACTATCAACCAACACAAGGAACTTGGACCCTTGTAAATCCGCAAAATCCAAATGGATTCTTTGCCAGCTTCTATAAGGTGATGGCCAACTGGTCAAAGGAACAACATTTCTCGCAGGTAGCATACTTTGACACTGGGAACATTGAGCAATGGTATCCTCGATATCTTGATCTAGACCAGGCCACCAGACATGACTACGGCTAAGCATCTTTGTCCTCACGATGCCAGGATGTTGAAAATGTAGAAGTCTTAAGACTTCCTTCCTTAGACTTTGAGGTATAACTACTCGATTTCCTCTAGAAACACACTGCGCATCGACTGATAGCTCTAGTCTTTTTGAAAAGAATGGCCTTAAGTTAACATCGTCTACATAAGAAGGCCAACCTGACAATGTGTATTGAAGAACTTTAGCTAAAACAGGATCCTTGCTAGTTGCTTTAGCTATATCTACAGCTGATAATGGCTCTAACCTATCTGTTGTGCTTAACAGATTAACCTCAAGGTGGTTTACGGTTGAAACTAACCGGGATTTATCTTCAAAAGTATTTGTTTACTCTTTAGTGCATTTATATTATTTTGTATTGTGCGCGCCTCCTGCGCGCGCCCTACGTTCCGTGCTGCTCCGCGGCGAGCTATTGAAACTTCGACGCATGCGCCTTGTGCCTGGCCACCTAGCTAGCCGGGGAGTGACGGTTGGAGATTAGCACGACTCGGACTTGCGTTGTGGACTCGTTACTAAACAGTCGTTTGTGCTCTAAGAAGCTTACCTATTCACTCAGTAGTACTGATTAATATCTACAGTTACATTGTCTAGTTGGTGTACTTTGTATTCATTATATATATTTCCGTGTGTTGAATTTGATTTTTATTTATTCTCCCATCTTGAATTGAAACATTACTTATGTCAACATCCCTGACATAACATTTTTTGGTGACACAGACAGATGCAGACGTTGTAGACGGCTTCTTTTTCGGTAGCAAGACAGCTGACAAACGGCTGTGGCTAGACAAGACCTTGACTACACCTCACATTTAGACGAATTATGGACACAATTTGACAGTACATACCATACAAATACATTTGATTGATGTATTATCCCATCCTCGTCGCCAATATTTTGTATTGGGATTTCTGTGGTATGTATATTAAACAAGGAGACACTATTTAGAAGTATAGATTTATTGTACCTCTGGCTGACGCCATAGTCGCCGAACACCGCCCTCTTACACACATACAACCAAGGTTGATACCATGCATATACATACAAGGTTGGTTCAATGCATACACAACACTATGTATAACAAAAAAATTCATATAATTTAAGTAAATTTATCCGACGTTGATAGTGATGGTGATGAGAGTGACTAGCTGCCAAGCTGGAGTTGTTTACTCGTATTTCGTAATTCCTAGTATAATGAGAAAATGGGTTCATAATATAAAAGCAATAAAAAGATGATGTAGTGTTAAAATAGCGCGCTTCATTTTCTGTGTAGTGCAAAATGTAGCGAAGCTACATTTAAAAGAACTACCGCTACTATGGAGGTTGTTCCTGCCCAGGGACTGCCACCTTATCGTGGTGGGCAGGTTTGCGTGCTTTGTTGATCCCGAGAGCTATGCCGGCGGAAGCGTATGCTTCTGGTAGGGCCACCCAAGCCGGACTAGTCGAGGAGGAGAAGTCAGACGAAGTGCAGTCCACACCCTCAATCCCCTTTCCCCCCACTGTCCCATTGAATATTTCTCCTCCCACTTGGCCCTGCCCTCCCTTGCTGGACTCCCGTATGACGACTCACGCGACGTACAATGGATCTGATTCGGATGTGGCTTTATTCTTCATTATCATCTTTCTCATCTTCATTATCACCCGCTCATCGTCTCGATTAGCCATCGTTGCATAAATATGAGACGTTAAGCCCCATTAATCAATCATCATGGAGGTTGTTTTGGAGGTTATTTAATGATATTCGTTGCTTTTTAAGTGGATGATATCGTCCTTGATGTAGGTAAGCCTAAAAATTATTTTATTTCGAAATGTTAATTAACATTATGTTGCCTACACATTTTTGCTGTACGTCCGTTTAGTCTTGCATTAACTCAACGGATCTCTCATTTTCTTTTGCTGAAGGTTCAGTTTCCTTACCAAAAACATAAAACCTCAGTAGTCTTACGTTTTGAGACAAATCGGGGACAATTGGGTGTTCCGAAAGCTTTTTTTTTTAGACACCTGGGGCAGAAATCTGGGACAATCCCGGTTTTCTGGGACGCATGGTCACCTTACCCCCAATTGAACAATATGATATTTCATTAAATTCCTAGCCCTAATAATAACAGTAATAATATTATTCTGTAACTCATTTCCAACTATGTCATGTTGAGTGGTTGTTGCCCACCCTTGTCTAGGTCATGAAACTGTCAGTGATTAATAATAATAATAACAATAATTTAATAATAATAATAATGTGTAGGCCTATCTGTAGGCTAAGTAATAATGTAGCTTACATGTTTGTTTTTCGAATAGGATTTGGCCTCAAGCACAACGCGAGATCAACATGTGTCGTATATGCACGACAGTTACCGCAAACAAGCCACAAGTTACCATAAGGGGTCACAGGTCATGTACTTATGACTATGTCTTTGACATGCCTGTGACACAACAAGAAATATATGAAGCATGCGTGTCAAATTTATTCAATGGTGCTCTGGAAGGGTACAATGCAACTGTTCTTGCGTACGGGCAAACAGGTTCCGGAAAGACGTATACTATGGGCACAGGGTTTCAATGCACGAAATCTGTAGTATAAGTAAAAGTATATAAGTATTCAAGGGGCGGCTCTGGTTCATTCATATTGACTGCCAGATTGGGAAGAACAGCACAAGCAATTATCACGTGCTGGACAGTCGTTAGTGCCAGACCAATCAGTACGTCAAACTCCCGACTGTGGATGGGGTAACTTTTTGAGGGGGGGGGGGAGCTCCTCAATAGCGCTTGGCAAATCATTAACCCTATTGATTGAAACCCCACAAATAAAGATCGATCGAGTAGAATCGTCAACTTTTTCTACCATCTTACTACGATTATCCTTATTGAGCGTGATAAACACACGCTGTCACCACCACCGTGTTATTTACAGCGATCGATCCTTATTTGTTTTGGCATAACAATTGGAAGCTGAAGGCGTTGAATTGAAATTAACAAATTTAGACTAAAAATACCGGTTTGTTACGAATCTAACTTCAGCAACCTTTTTGGTTTTGTGTTTAATACTCTCCGAGGGACACCAAATGTTGGTGAAGTGCTCTTATGCTAGCCGCGTTCCAATGTTTGCCATCTGGCCGCCGGTTGCTCCCGTGCCCAATATGAATGAAATAAAACATTTTGTTGTAGGCCTTCATTCTTGAATTTCACCCTTACATTATTTGTTTGCATAAATATGAGACGTTAAGCCCCATTAATCAATCATGCAATAAAACAATAAGTAACGAGTTACATTATCTTAGTGGCGCAAAATGACCTAGCTGGTTGAAGCGCCCTTAAACCCAATTAACTCAAACTCAAACTTGTATGTATATACTTATTTTTCATGGTTTCTTACATCTCATAGTAGGCCTCGTTCGGCGTATCGCTTGGCGTTAGAAAGAGCTTGTGCACGTTTTACTTATAGCTCGTACATTGGCGTCTGCAAGTTATATATGCAGATTACACGAAAGGAAAATCATTTGTCAAAGGTGATAATAAATGAGTAAAAAGTGCATATTTACGTTTTTCACCCAATTTTAATATGTAGCGGTTGTACATGTGTAGCCGCTTTATGTCTTCCGGCGTGGTACGACATAATATGGGGGGCAGAGTCAGCAGGATTATTTGGGGCGTTTTGGTGGCGATAATCCTTGCCATACCCCAAATGGCGTGGCACGTAGGACACGTAATGCACGAATGTAGGACACGAATGCTTAGGCCTAGTATATACCTAGGCTAGGGATCAATGTAATGGGGAAAGGATGTCATGGCAAATGACTTGAGGACACATTTTTTTTATACTGGGCTGCTGGGCAAACATTGGAACGCGGCCAGCATACGAGCCGTTCACCAACATTTGGTTATATCCATCCAACATATATAAGTTATCTTCGCTTTGTATATGAAACAAAAGTAATTTCTGCAATATACTGTGAAGTAAATTCTGCAATGTGTTCACATGGATCACGTTCAGTAATAATGTCGGAAAGACAAACGACAAACGACAAAAATGTTACCGTAACCATGGAAACAGAAACAAAATTTCAAACACTTCTCACCGCCACCAGTATTTTGCAGGGCAACAAACATACGTTTGTTATTAGCCTAAATATTATTGTAATTTTATTGTGTATTATTGTAATATTGTTCATGTTTGGAATGATGGTGCGCAAATAAAAGATATAATATGATGAACTACATGATTTTTTATTGTAAACCATTACTGAATACAGGAATCGAGCAAGTGCAAGCTTAACAGAAAAAAGGAAAATTAATTAGTGCTTGTATTGTCGTAACCTGAGTGGCGGCAATATGGTGAAGGTGCGAAGCAGAAAGTGCTATACACCATGCTATACACCTATACACCAAGTTCCTCACTGACAAGGGTGAGTTATATTCATGAGGGATGAATGATCAAGGTCAGCTTGGCCTCGGTCACATCAAAAAAGCCCACACACCCGTCCTGGTTGCCGGTCTGCCGCCCATCAAGAAAGTTGCTATCTGTCTGCACACGGTGGTTCTTGCCTACGGCGGTGAGGTGTGGGTGTGTGGATACAACAAGTTTGGCCAATTAAGACTTGGTCACACAAACCAGCAAACCTTATTCACCCGTGTGACCAACCTCCCCGAGGCCATCATTGATATTTCGTGTGGCGGGTACCATACAGTTCTTGTCTCGGCCTCTCGGGCACTCTTGATAACTGGGCGGAATAACGAAGGCCAGCTTGGTCTTGACGTAGCCGAAACCTTGTCCAGCTTCTCGTTTCTTTTTCCGTCTTGCCGAAGGAACGAGGGCCTTTTCATAGCGGTACGTAGGGTCGTTCTACGTCACCTTCCGTCTCCTCCTACGGGGGGTGAAACCAACACCATTTCTATGGCAAACCAACGCAAAGCATAAAGCATAACCTCGCCACGGTCTCAACTATCTATGGGGTCTTTTTTGTTGACGTAGAAAGGTTAAACCACAAACTATAACGGTACCATAACATACCAAAAATACGGAAGCGAACCTAACACAGCTTTTCTCGCCCTCTTCTTTTCATTTTAAATAAATAAAATAAATAAATTCACATTAAGAGTCTACTCACTCAGTAACTAAACTGATTTGCAGTGGGGGACTTTAATTTAAAGTGACTAAACCAACCCTGTAGGCTTCGAACACCATCGACGAGTGAGCGTTAACCAATCAAAGATCGATATTTCAAATACGAAACATATGAATCAGTGATTGGACAGTGCGAACATCTGCGGACAAATGCCAGAATCAACAAGGCCGATTCAGAACAACTTTGAATTTATTGAGTGCTTCGTTGCTAGGACGGCTCCAAAGTCACCGTTTACTTATTCCTAAGCCAAGAAGTAATGGAATTGAATCCACATTAGAAGTTAAAAAACTTCTGCCTGAAGCGGGATTTGAACCCGGGACCTTCTGCATTGGAAGCAGGGATGCTAACCACTGGACCAACGAGCCACCTAAAAAACTGAAGGTTCAACTGAACTCTCAACTGAGTTCACGACGCTGGTTCAGCTCGTATCGTTCCACCACCGCTAGATCAGTTGAACGAGGTTCAATTACATCACTTAATTAGCACTAAGTTTTTACCAGTTGAACTTTAATTTAGTGATAATGTTTCCTGTTTACATATATATGCTCCGGGTACTGATCGTCATGGGCTGTGTGTGCAACGATTGCTACATGCGTGCAATCAATTGCCCCAATTACTCCGGGAAAATGGAAGTCATGTTGAAATCTGCAAAACGTTAAAGTAATTAAAAATGGATTCCTTAAGGAATTGTTTTTCAGTTGAAAAAAGGGAATTGTATTATTTATTGCAAGTTTATTTCCTTAAATAGCCCTAATTAACATAAGTACATTTAGAGTTACTTTCATGTTTGAATGAATTATTGAAAACCACATATCATTAGGCTACACAAGTAGCAAGGAAATGTTTCATAAAAATAAATAAATGGTGTACAGAATAACATTGTGTTTAAATAAATAATAAAATATTTCCCCTTGTGGAATGATTGGTGAATCTGTCGAGGATATGAACCCAGTTAAAAACATTGTTTGGTGTAATAATATAACTACATACATTCACATAAACACTTTAAATAGCAAATTTCATTGGTCGGCTCAATTTCGGTCAGTTTGGCTTGTTGAGCCCACCTTTCAACAATGCCACATCTAGTATTGTAATTAATATAAATTATATAGGCCTATCTTGTCTTTTGATTATTGACCTACGACATTTAAGTGAGTATAGTCCTACCTTGCTTTAATGGGTGCCACATTATTTATTGGGAATTTCACCCATTGTTCGTATAAGTGCTCATTAATAGCACTTGTTATTGCAGATACTGCGCGGCTAACAGTTGGTTGGGCAACCGCCAGATTGACATCTTGGCCAATGCCAGTTTGGTATTCTCCGCTTGCCATAAATCGTAATGTTGCTAAAACCTAAATAGATGAATGTTAAGCTAGTTAAAATATAATATAACTCGCATCATTAAAGTCAATTACGACTGATTACTCTTACATTGACACATCCCACGATTCCTAAACACCCATACAAATGTCTGCACGGAGTTAATACAGGGGTTGAAAGTACATTCACCCGGGTCTAGTGAGAAAAAAAGTTAATTTTGACCCATGATTTTGCATACATTATTCAACAGTATTATTTATTTGGGTATTTTAATATTTTTTGAAAAAGCTTACTGTGCATTACATCTACTTTTGTCTAGTGGTTTCTTTAACGTATGCTTCATTTAATGTTTTAATAAATTGACATACCAAAGTCCTTACACCAATGGCCGAACTACGTCGTTGTCGGGGCATAACATTTTGAAGAGTTTCAATAAGATTGCCAGCCAATTGCTTAGCCATTCTGAAAAGTTTCTTGAATTTTGTGTCGTTTAATGCGAAAGCATCATCTCTCAGAAAATCTCTCTCAGATTCGAGATGATTTTCTGAGACAGCCTACTATTGCGGGATCGGTACGAGATAGTAGGGGAACGAAAATACGTAGAGGGGAAAGTAAATTACGTAATGCGAACAACTCAAATCACAACAACGTCTTGGCGCGAACATACCGCCCACCCGGTCCACTCCTGGGCATGGCGCTTTGAGTTTTTATCCGTCTTAACTCGAGGAGTTCTCCAAATGAGCCCTTTGTCTTGTTGGTGTTTGTATTCGGTGTTGTGCACCAGTAGAGTGCAACAACCAGGCGTTGTTGGCGTCCCGTACAAATATTGTGTGTGTGCGTTTTGCTTATGTCGCTGTGTGCGCAGCGCCGCGAGTTTACCCGGTACCTTGTGGTACCGGATGTGGTGCTGCGTGAGGGAGGCGGTGCAGCTGCCGCAGTAGGGGCACTTATGCCGGACTGCCCGGCCGAGGACACGGCCGTGACGAGGCCCACCACCTCGCACTCGTCGGACTGGCTGGATGACTGTTTATAGGTTATGCGAGGTCTAGCCTAATTGTCAATTGAAAAAGGCTATGAAATGGCCTTAGAGAAAGCCTAAAATTATTTTTTCCTCTAAAAATGTTTTGTTGTTTAAAACTACAAAATATCATTCCAAATCGCATTAGCCCCATTGATATTAACAGTGATTTTTTTGACAGCTCCTGCTAATTAATAACAGTCTTAGGCCCAGAGTGGCCATACAGCCACACGTACTTTTTAGGTTCGTCAATCAGAGATAATAGAAATAAATAATGTTTGTGTAAAACATGTTGCTTATTATGGCATAAGAAACAATTACAGCTGGAATTATATTTTTATATTGGTAATTAGGCCTAATCAACACCTCTATTTCTAGCTGGTAATGTGTCAGTTGGTAGATTAGCCATTATGGTGTGATGTTATCTTGCTTCCAAACTTCTTTGTCATGTCGTCATAGCTACGCGACAAATTTAAGCGCGTACTGCCATCTGTTGTGAATGAGTATTACTTTCAGGAACTGAAATCGGGGCTATGGTGGTTCACTTAGTAATTTTAATATCAACGCTGTTTTAGTGTGGCCAATGAGCCACTGGGGGTCTGAGGAGGTTCAAGTATGTATTGTGTTTTTAATTTTTTTGTTATCAACATAATAAAACTACTATACCACGTTTGCTGGCAATTGGATAATGAAATTTGAATCAATTGTGGAATTAGTTCTGGATTATTGACTAAAACCATTTTGCAACAAAAAATTGCAGCTCCACAATCTACAATAATCATCCTACATTACGCATACAGCAAAACGTGTGGTTTGCATGCAAAAAAGAGTATTGACAGTACTTTTATTACCATGTAGAAGATTGACAAGGTATGTGGGTATTGGCCAATAATCAAAACAAGTATGAGATACGTACAATTAAAAAAATAACGGAACTCCCCGAGTGGTTTTATCACTACGTCTGATTCAAGATCTTCACCTTCATGTCAGACACAGGTCAAACATCTTTATTGCGGTTTGTATGTAGATCTGTGAAGTAAGGTTACTGCATCGCTGAATAAATGGTAACAAGTCCATCGTGTCCGCTTTCTTCACACAAGGAACACAATGATTTTTGGGGTACAAAGCTGGTTCGCTACCAAATGCATTTTCATATATAGATGTTTGTAAACTCCATTTAGCTGTTTAATAGCAAGCTAATGAAGTTTGGGTTACAACATAAAGAAAGGAAATACTGTTGTTTGTATTGTTTATTGGCTAATACTAATTTTTAAGGTTAATATTGTATTACAAATCTATATGAGAGCTAGGCCTACCTAGGTGACCTTGTCTTTTCAACAACACTGAAGAGCTAACAAATCTTTATGAAGGTCTAGGCCAAGCGTAGGATGAGTAGAGACTCTTGAATTTAATAGAACTAGACCCTAAATTACCTTTTTTGGCCATTAGCTCACCACTAGTTTCCAGTATTCTTATATTAGACTCCTGTACTCACAGGTTAAACCACGAGAAGGTTGTGAGTTGGACTTGGATAACCTATGATATGTTTACCCAGGAATCTAGTTTAAGACTTAAACCTGCAAGCGTAGGCCCTACCCCTACCTTACGACAAAAACACCGTGGCAAAATAAAGGCGTGTCTTCACGGGACAGAGAAACACGTCATAGGTACGTAGGAACAACAAACACCGTGGCAAAATAAAAGCGTGTCTTCACGGGACAGAGAAACACGTCATAGGTACGTAGGAACAACAAACACCGTGGCAAAATAAAAGCGTGTCTTCACGGGACAGAGAAACACGTCATAGGTACGTAGGAACAACAAACACCGTGGCAAAATAAAAGCGTGTCTTCACGGGACAGAGAAACGCGTCATAGGTACGTAGGAACAACAAACACCGTGGCAAAATAAAGGCTTGTCTTCACGGGACAGAGAAACACGTCATAGGTACGTAGGAACAACAAACACCGTGGCAAAATAAAAGCGTGTCTTCACGGGACAGAGAAACACGTCATAGGTACGTAGGAACAACAAACACCGTGGCAAAATAAAAGCGTGTCTTCACGGGACAGAGAAACACGTCATAGGTACGTAGGAACAACAAACACCGTGGCAAAATAAAGGCTTGTCTTCACGGGACAGAGAAACACGTCATAGGTACGTAGGAACAACAAACACCGTGGCAAAATAAAGGCTTGTCTTCACGGGACAGAGAAACACGTCATAGGTACGTAGGAACAACAAACACCGTGGCAAAATAAAGGCTTGTCTTCACGGGACAGAGAAACACGTCATAGGTACGTAGGAACAACAAACACCGTGGCAAAATAAAGGCTTGTCTTCACGGGACAGAGAAACACGTCATAGGTACGTAGGAACAACAAACACCGTGGCAAAATAAAGGCTTGTCTTCACGGGACAGAGAAACACGTCATAGGTACGTAGGAACAACAAACACCGTGGCAAAATAAAGGCTTGTCTTCACGGGAGAGAAACACGTCATAGGTACGTAGGAACAAACACCGTGGCAAAATAAATGCGTGTCTTCACGGGACAGAGAAACACGTCATAGGTACGTAGGAACAACAAACACCGTGGCAAAATAAAGGCGTGTCTTCACGGGACAGAGAAACACGTCATAGGTACGTAGGAACAAACACCGTGGCAAAATAAATGCGTGTCTTCACGGGAGAGAAACACGTCATAGGTACGTAGGAACAAACACCGTGGCAAAATAAAGGCGTGTCTTCACGGGACAGAGAAACACGTCATAGGTACGTAGGAACAACAAACACCGTGGCAAAATAAAGGCTTGTCTTCACGGGACAGAGAAACACGTCATAGGTACGTAGGAACAACAAACACCGTGGCAAAATAAAGGCTTGTCTTCACGGGACAGAGAAACACGTCATAGGTACGTAGGAACAACAAACACCGTGGCAAAATAAAGGCTTGTCTTCACGGGACAGAGAAACACGTCATAGGTACGTAGGAACAACAAACACCGTGGCAAAATAAAAGCGAGTCTTCACGGGACAGAAACACGTCACGTCTGAGGCCTGTTCATCACTTTTTCAGTGCACTCTTCACAGTCATATGGCAACGATTGTGACCGGTTGTCGTTGGTCAAATTAGTGCGCACTCGGTGCATGATCGGCACACAGCGTACATGAGCTGCGTCATGGCATGTGTCGCAACTAATCCAGCTCTCCCCTTTCTTGCTGGACTCGTAGAAAGATTGGTCGCAGTAGATGCAGATCCAGTCGTCATCTGCATCACTCTTAGAAGTAAGTTTCTTCTTTGCAGGTTTCTTCTTTGCAGCTTTCTTGGCTTTAGGCACGGCTGGAGCTAGTGCGTTGGCCACGAACTCTGAAGAAGATACCGCATAAACCATTTTCCTACGTTTGCGGGAACTGGGAACCTCTGACGGCTGGGCCCTTGTCGGCAGCGTGAGAAACTTGGTGAGAGATGGTGACACGTCTGCCACCTGCTCCGTTGGTCGAGCAGATGAACAGGCAGGCCTGACGGGGTCTTGGGCGATCTCGACTAACGTGCCATTTTCTGTGACGCTTATACCACTGAGAGCTGTGTCGATGATGATCTCCACATCGTAGTCGCTCATTGCATCGTAGGTCTCGACACTGTACCTAGAGCCGTCCGCCAGTTGATCTGCGTATATTATGTCGTTCATGTATGCTTCCAGTCGGTCATCCGCCGACTGGGGTGAAATGGAGGCAGGAGCTGGTGCCGTTGCAGGTGCTGGCGCCGTTGCAGGTGCTGGTGTTGTTGCAGGTGCACCTCTGTAGTCTCCTTGAAGGGCGTACCAATAAAAGTACATGACTTGTGCCTTCTCGTTTCCCTCGAAGTTGATCCGGTCTGATGCCATGTGGTCTCGGAACTCTCGAAGTAGATTAGGCGCAAGCCATGCTTCCACACTCTGCTTTGGAGTAATAGTATTGGGCCAAATACTCTCCTCTGCTGGGACGGCTGGGGTGTCTACCTTCTGGTCTGCAATTAGCAAGTCGGCTACACATTTGCTATAATCTGGCGCGTGCGGGTCAAAGGGATATAACCCGCACTTTCGGAATGCAGCCTGGACCATTTCCAGATTAATGGTGGCTTCCCAAACAGGTTTTAGTAAAGCAGGAAAATTACGTTTAGTTATGGCCTCGCCGTTGGTCCTGGCTCGATGTCTGTCGATCTCCCTGTGCCAACTCCTTTTCAAAGGGCCAAAAATACCCACATCTGCAGGTTGCAGGAGGTGGGTGGCATTAGGATACAGACAGTACAAGATGATGTTATGATAATGGCAGAACTGGCTGACCTCGACAGAGAGGTGGCTCTTGTGTACGTCAATGAAAAAGAGTACCTTCTCTTCCGGCTGGAGCCACGCATGAAATGCCTTCATGTATGCTAAAGACGCATGTGACTGCATCCAGCCGGAATCCGTGCATTGGTAGAGCCACCCTCCTGGAAATGCACGAATAACATCTAGCGGTATTCGTTTGTATGGAAAGACTACCATAGTTGGCGCAACACTCCCGTCTGCACAAAATGTGCCCAAAACGGTGACGCTCTCCTTCTCACGGGAAGTTGCAACTTGAACCAGGTCTTCACCTTTCACCCCAAGGTATCGGCCGTTTGCCTTGTGGAAAATGAAACCACTCTTGTCGGAATTGTATATTCTTGACGGGTCCGTCAGTACGTCCAAATTACCGGTCTCCTCGAGATGGTTATAAAGGTTGGAAAACCACAACAAAATACTATCGGTTTTGAGGGATGCTCGAGCCTTACTGATGGTCTCAGCTTTTTTAAGCGAGAGCTCGCTATGGCGCAACATAATTTTGAGGTACCAGGTTTCCCCTGGCCGGCCATCCTTAAAGGGCGTCTCCCGCTGATCGTCAAGTATAATTTGCTGGATCGAGTCCAGCAAATTGTCCTTACTGATGGGAAAGGTACGCCGTGCTGAGTCCACCACCCAGTTTTTAATCGCAAGTTCCTCCTGCACAGTGAGGTATGTAACTGGCCCTTTACGGTGGTTGTTAAACCTACCATGCAGGGTATTGTTGATTGTGGTTAGAGGTATTGAATACCTTCGTGAGGGTTCCTTTGGGAAAGCCGTCCCTCTCGGATTGCCAAAATGGCTTCGTTCAAGTACTCCACCGAGTATGCCTTGTGTGCTTCTCGGCTCATTATAGGCTTAGGCTAGCCGTAGCAAGTCTAAAGAAAGAAAAACCATGTTTATTTTTTATATTTTAATTGATACCATTTTTTATTAGTCTCAATGAGCATAGGAGTGCTCATTGATGACTAATAAAAAATTGTAGTAAGTATGATGTCATCCAGAGTAGTCTAGGCCTAGGCTTAGGCCTAGCCTTTTGCACAATACAAAATTAAGTATGAATCATATGCTAATTCTGTTTAGGTCTATTAATGTATTTTTTAATATATGTATTATGTAATGTATTATGTATTTTTATATAACTATAATTGCAAAAAACTCGGAAAGGATGGCATCTTGTGTGCTGCTTACACAATGCCTCATTCAATCATTTGGTAGGTCTAGGCCTAGACCTAATGATGTTTTAATTTCAGACTTATCATCATGTATAACTATTGTTAATTGTATGTATTTATTACACATAATATTAACAAATAGAGTACTAAAACGAAGTAATAAGGTGTGTGGATGAGATCAAATAATGGGGTTCCGCTTCTAAAAGGCTTGAAAAAGGTCGCAATCAGTAGTGGAACAGGCCGTTCCACTACTGAAATGTCCCTCTAGAAGTGGAACACTTCTCTATTTTCACGATTTTCTTCTGATTTAAGTAGAAATACATTAAAATAATGGCCAATTATGGAATCCACGTCATGTACCCTACTCATAATCTCGTCATCGATATTCAGTTTTATTTGGAAAAACTCAGTTTGCGAGGCTCTACGCTTGTTTTCTGCTGGGTCCCTGGCCACTTCGGTATTAAGGGCAACTAGCAGGCAGACCTGGTGGCAAAGGCAGCAGATGAACTGATCATTGCTGATATCGACCTTGTTTCTGTCCCGGACGCCAACAGTGGCTTTAAGAACCACCTGCTGAAAATTGATGAGGCTCGTTGGGACGCGCTGCAGAACAACAAGCTGTGTCAAGTGATGCCCTCTCTCTCGGCCCAAGTGCGGCCCCCTTCTTGCAGACTCTCTCGTCGGGAGGAGGTTGTGTTGGCCCGTGTGCGGATTGGACACACGCGCCTGACACACGCCCACCTTTTCGACAGGGAAAAGATTGCCCCAAGGTGTGATACATGTGATGAAATCTTAACCGTTTAATATTGCCGAAGTCTGCTTCTGATAGGGGCCCTGGTTTGGCGAACTATGGTTTCATCTGTAACAACAAGTTAAATAATGAATGGTGATAAAAAACAAAATAACAATACACATTATTTTTGCGGTTTTATACCCCTTAATTGCTTAGTATTGAATGTTCAGAAAAGATATACAATTGTGGTTAAAGATTGTATGAAATACGGTTTTGCATTCTCTAAGTCTACTTGCCCCTTTCCTCCAAAGAGCCCTCAATATCATCTTCATTATCACCCACTCATCGTCTTGATTAGCCAAGTTACGTTAAGCCCAAATATCAATCAATCTAAACAGTTAAAATGGTCACTTTCACCTTCAGCTACTAAAATACCGAATCTATGCAAACTTGTTTTAATTCGTATGATAACAAGATATTTATTTTTAAGTGTCTCCTACATAATGACTGTATACACTGTACAGTGCTTGCATGCTCTCTCCTACATAATGACTGTATACACTGTACAGTGCTTGCATGCTCTCTCCTACATAATGACTGTATACACTGTACAGTGCTTGCATGCTCTCTCCTACATAATGACTGTATACACTGAGCAGTGCTTGCATGCTCTCTCCTACATAATGACTGTATACACTGTACAGTGCTTGCATGCTCTCTCCTACATAATGACTGTATACACTGTACAGTGCTTGCATGCTCTCTCCTACATAATGACTGTATACACTGAGCAGTGCTTGCATGCTCTCTCCTACATAATGACTGTATACACTGTACAGTGCTTGCATGCTCTCTCCTACATAATGACTGTATACACTGTACAGTGCTTGCATGCTCTCTCCTACATAATGACTGTATACACTGTACAGTGCTTGCATGCTCTCTCCTACATAATGACTGTATACACTGTACAGTGCTTGCATGCTCTCTCCTACATAATGACTGTATACACTGTACAGTGCTTGCATGCTCTCTCCTACATAATGACTGTATACACTGAGCAGTGCTTGCTTGCTCTCTTCTACATAATGACTGATAACACTGAGCAGCACTCATGCTGGCATTCTAGCTTCCGTTGGAGCGGCTTGACGTTATGGAACAGTTGACATAAGTTATTTGAGAGTGTTTGTCCGCAGAATCTGCGGGGATAGTTTAAAGGATTTCTTTGACTGTATTGTTGTTCTCGGAGATATGTTTTTTCAGGAACGTCTCCAACGATTTCACCTTCTGCTTTTTCACGACATGAAAGGCATCTGGCGAACTCATTCGAAACGTTGGAAGGGAATGTAATGTTGATGGACGGGAATTTATTGTTGATGGACGGGATTTTCATGATACTGAATGGAAATTCGATGAAAATGTTGAGGGCGAACAAGATGGAATGGGATTGGCGCCCATTGAAGATGCACCGGCACCACCCACAGTGAGACTAAGCATGCGCGTCTCAAATGAGGATGAGTGGTAGGAATGGGGTAAGGGGGACTTCATCTAAAGGTTAATGGCCTATATGATTCAGGCCTGTTATAATAAAATTTATGTTATTCCCTTTTGCTGTTGGGGGGGAAACGATTATCAGCAACAAGTTTTTTTTTGGGGGTGGGTTTGGGGGGGCAGGTGGATAAAAAAAGGTTCAACGCATAACTATAGACATGTATCTACATGAGTATGGCCTAAAAAATTCATCCTTGTAATAATAAAATTTTATTTTATTCCCTGTTGACACAGAACATTCGGACATCGACATAAATCAGCCTAGAATCTAGTGTATTCCCATTAGGGCTTGGGTCTTTATCTAGCTCTTAGTATGGTTCTTACGCGGGCCTAGACCTAGCCTAGTGTAGGTAATGGTATGGAAATCCAGAATGGTCAGGGCTATTTGCATAATAGGTGGTCTGAGCTTAAGCCTAGTGGCCTAGTACTTGGTATGTACCGGTAGGCCTATACGTTGGTCTAGGCTAAACTATAACGTAGGTTTACTGTTACTACACCGATCCTTTAGGCTTAGGCCTACGGCCATGTATATAATTGTACTTGTATTCTCTCTACGCTACGATTTACGGCGGTATTCCCAGGTGTTTGCGAGGTTTCGTATGCCGGATCCTACGCCTAAACAGCCTATGCGGCGTAGGGTAGGCCTAGGCCTAGGCGTCTTAAGCCTAGACCTATGCCTACCTAGCTGTTTACACACAAAGCTTTTATTTATTTTTCGTCTACGACTGAACTGAAGCTGTCGTTACCACAAGTTGCTGAACCCTTGAAACCTGTGCTTTAGGCCTAGGGCCTCGCCATACGCCTGCTTATAGCCCAGGCCTAGGGTTGGGCTGAGGCCTTAGTTATACTTTCTGAGTTTCACACACATTAAGATTTGTTATGGCGTGTAGCTAGGCACTCTGCACTAACACATGGTTTACAAGTATGCTTGCCTAGGCCAATTTTAAAATGAGACTTATCTGAACGTCAACTGGAAGGTACTGTAACTTTTTCTTATCGCACATTCTTGAATCCACACAAAGATCTTTGACTAACAGTGGAGCCAAATGTTTTACCAGATAATAACTAGTAATAAAAATGTAATCAGGAACTTCCAATACATTGGTGCAATCTCTAAAACACGAGATCGCGGGAGCCCCTTGTCCACCGTATTTGACAGGGCCGCTATTTTTATCTATTTGCGGGACGGTCGAGGCAGCCGCAACTTTAACGAGCTCACGCAAATATTTGCGTCGGTAAATCGTTTTGTGCATTCAGTTTCATTGATTTGCGGACGCAAGTCAAAAGTTGCGTCCGCAAGTGGCTTTGTGCTTGAGGCTGTATGTATTGACGTAAATCTTCGGCCTTTTGTTCGGGACGGGATAAAAAAGCTGGTTCCACCCCACAAATAATTTTTTCCATGGGTATACGCCTGCCTATGGACTGCTACCTTATCGTGGTGGGCAGGTTTGCGTGCTTTGTTGATCCCGAGAGCTATGCCGGCGGAAGCGTATGCTTCTGGTAGGGCCACCCTTGCCGGACTGGTCGAGGAGGAGAAGTCAGACGAAGTGCAGTCCACACCCCAATCCCCTTTCCTCCCCTTTCCCCTTTTCTCCAAACAGCTCCATATTTCATCTTCATATATCACCCACTCATAGTCTCCATTAGCCTCGTTGCAAAAATATGAGACGTTAAGCCCAAATATCGAATCAAATTGATGGGTATTGCGAGGGCGCAATCGCAAAGTTAAAACCTCTGGCCAGTGCATTGTTATTTATATGTTATATATATAAATATATATATATATATGTTGAGACGTAAATTTTCGTAGACAAACTGAGATGTTGGAGAGGGTTTTTGGGTATTAGTCCACGTTTTGTGAGGAGGTTGTTTTTTTACATACCTTCTTTCACAACGTTTCGCCGACAAATGTTGCGGCATCATCAGGTGACAGGTCCGGGTCGCGTGTGTTGTCGTCGCGAACGCCGCCCACGCGTTCGCGACGACAACACACGCGACCCGGACCTGTCACCTGATGATGCCGCAACATTTGTCGGCGAAACGTTGTGAAAAAAGGTATGTGAAAAAACAACCTCCTCACAAAACGTGGACTAATACCCAAAAACCCTCTCCATCATATATATATATATATATATATATATATATATATATATATATATATATATATATATATATATAAATCCTGACCCCATTCCATGTGAAACTAAGGCAAACACCACCTTCAGTAAAAACGAACGCCACCGCATCAGTGCTTTCCTCGGACCAGATGGCGTATCCTTCAAAATTAACAATAGAACCGCGCCGCCCCGCACCTCCACCTTCTACAGCAGTGGGGATACAGACAACGCGCGCCTCGGCTGACAATAGTCACTAGTCAGTCGACGTTAGGCTGTTGAATGAGAAGGACGTGATAGGGACTCGTGAACATGCCAGATGCAATTCTGGCGGAACGTAGAGCAATGGGTGACAGACTTCGGTCTGCACCAGTATACTCACACAAGCAGCGTAATATCCCGGTAGACAACAAATCCATTTATATATATATAAATAAAATTATTATACTATAAAAAGAATAACAAAGTGTAAATAAATTATCCATGGCAGCATTTGCAGACTGTTCTATTTAAAAACGTCAGTTTGTTCTCCTGCCCAGGGACTGCTACCTTATCGTGGTGGGCAGGTTTGTGTGCTTTATTGATCCCGAGAGTTATGCCGGCGGAAGCGTATGCTTCTGGTAGGGCCACCCTTGCCGGACTGGTCGAGGAGGAGAAGTCAGACGAAATGCAGTCCACACCCCAATCCCCTTTCCTCCCCTTTCCCCTTTCCTCACGCTCCCACCTACTTGCCCCTTTCCTCCAAACAACCCCATATTTCATCTTCATATATCACCCACTCATTGTCTCGATTAGCCTCGTTGCAGAAATATGAGACGTTAAGCCCAAATATCTATCGGTAGCAACAAGCCAAAAAATCTTAATTTTTTAACCGCCTGCTTTTAAACTATGGTATCTTTTAGTCATGTTTTCCATATTTGTGGGTGGACATATACATAATATGGTAGTTTTTTAGTTTTTCACCTGACTATTCATTTAAGGACAAAGAATTTATGGCCTTTAGTAGCACAGTTTTGGCATGATGTGTTCCCAGTAGAAATTGTTAAGAATAGCTAAATTTGGTTGCCATTTGGCATCCTTATCAATTCGAATAATGGCTGTCTCCTTCATTGTACACTACAAGATCACACCATATCCGATTAGTAGCATAGAGTTGCCCTTGAACTTGATGGTACTGACGTGAATCAGTCTTCAGAGTTATGTTTTTGTCAGATTGTAGCAGATAAAATTTTTTTTCGACAGTAATCGCTTCAGCAATGGTTCGGTCTCTGTGCTGGTACGTGCACTTAACCTAAACTATTCCGTCATTGCCTGTAAAAATAAAATACAATTTTTAATTCAACCCTACATTTTGCCTGTGGAATGATCATTTAAATATAAAATATGGAGACAAGTGAATAGTAGGTCCATAATTAACACATAGACTAACATAATTGTGAAAACGATTGACCCCAAGTATTTTTCTAGTAAAAAGCCCTAGTGTTATCAATATTATAATATTTAGGTTTTCTCGTTTTATACCAGCATTTGTTGTTTTGTAAATACTACATAGCATACTATTTTATTTGAAATAACTCTCTATTCATTACGCATTCCTTTATGCCAGGGAGAGTATTAGCACCAGGAGCAGTGTAAGCTGCCTTATAGGTAGGCTTACTGGTAGGAAAATAGGCTACCTAAAAAAAATTGAATGTACAGATGTTTTAGATAGGCATATATGTAAATTAGTGCATTGACGATTTTTTGTGTATTTTAAGAATCACAATAGGATAACTTGAACATCATACTTATCAGACACGATCGATCAGACACAGCCCATATATTTTGAGGTTTATTTACTTTAAACACTCACCAACTAGGCCATCGGGAGAACCACCAAGCACACCATCTGACATTAGCCAAAGACCCGATTCGTCAACTGCTACTTGCTTGATACCACAATAAACGGTAATGGCCGTTTCTTCATGGTGTATACCCCATTGAATTGCTTTTCCCGAACATTGTCGATATACCCCAAGTAAGGTTTTAAATAGAGAGGGTGGGAATCTGGAGGATAACATTTTTATTACATAATATAATATCCTTATTTCATTTTTTATTTTGGTATAGTCTAGTTGATTTTAAACTCCAAACAAATCCTACCAATACCATAGTAATAAATACATGTTACTAGAAAATCTCAACCCTTCTCCTGTACTTATTGTAATTACTGAGAAGGGGAGATAATTAAATGAATTGTTGGAGTGATGGACAAAGACTTTCAATGTTCACTCGACTTACAGCCATGTAACACGATCGGGAAACTCTCGTATCGCAGATAGTAGGCTGATAAACTCACGCAAGCTGTCGATCGTCTGATACAGCCTTGGGACTGTTTGCAAAATGTCACACCCCCATCAAATTCGTCACATGTAGATTACAAAGTGTAATTCTCATGTAACTTACCGATTTCGCTGGATGGCATGAAGCACTAAGTCATAATTACTGCACGTCAGTCTGTTCTGGCGTTGTGCCATCCATTTTGGGTTTTTTCTTTGCCCAATTGTAAGCTTAGCAATTATTTCCCTAGCCTCTCTGCTCAGCTTGACAACCTCACGGAGTTCATCGGTGCATCCATGGAACTTGGCAATCCGTTCCTCGATTGTTAAGGGCATCTGGTCTGAAAAATTGAATTAATAACGGCATGAAGCACTTAAAAACCACGTAGCATAGGCTACCGCATAGCTCACATTATAATTTCTGATTCAAAGGACGTTTTCTCAAATGATGGGTTCGATTAGGAAAGAAACGAAACCAAACTTGAGTTCCAGGTTAAGTCGCTTGGCCTACTTTGCGATTGGCGTCAACGCTATTGAACTTCATGAAATTTCAAACGCCTAGGCCTAGTTCAACCTGTGTATTCGCAAGGATGCATTCACAATTGCGGGAATGCATCAACTGCAACCGTCAACTTTAATGTTCAACTCAGCCAATCTTTGGAGTAGACTTGTGCGCCTTTTGCAAGCCACGCATCATTTGTCAGCTGTCTATAGGGCAACGAGTGCTCACGATTGAAAGGTCTGATGTCTTGGGCTGATTGTTTCATGAATTCAACAGGTTGATTTGAAAGCAAGAGATTCGTGTAGGCCTCAAGAGTACTTAAATTTAGGCTAACCTTAACCACCTTAGGCCTATAGACTCTAAGCCGACTATTAATTTTGGCTAACAAGGGCCCACACACACTAATGGCGCGTTTACATAACTGACTAGTGACTAACGACTACGACTAAGAGCGCGTTCATGAAACTGACAAGCCGCAACAGGCTTCTCTCATTGGCTGACAGTGAGAATACTGCTCTCCGATTGGCTGTGACTAAGGACTTGACCAAGGAGTTGAGATGTCTTTAACTTCTTAGTAAAGTCAAGACAAACCTTACTCACAGCCAATCGGAGAGCAGTATTCTCACTGTCAGCCAATTATTTAGAGAAGCCTGTTGCGGCTAGTCAGTTTCATGAACGCGCTCTTAGTCGCTAGTCGTTAGTCACTAGTCAGTTATGTAAACGCGCCATAACAAGGCCATAGGCTTTATTGTTTGCATAGTCACAACACGCAAGAATTACCTTTCTGTGGCTCTGGTGATAGTAGCCAAACGACTCCCAAACTTTCGTTAATTGGCCTCATGGATTCCAGAAGCCAATTAAAGTCAGCTGCATCAGGTTTTCTGTTGAGGCTTAACCCTTCTTGGCTGTTTGGTGTAGCCCAGAGCGCTTCTGAAGTGACTGTTGAAGCCACACTCGATTTGGATTCTGGCTTGGCCCAAGTGCATGGCATATCTGTTTTCCCTAAATTATCTAGGGCGAACAGCAATGCAGTAGCCATGTGATGGCATCTTAGTTTGCCTCGTGGGCACTGGCAGAAGGCTGCTTGCACCTCATCAGTAGCGATAGTAATCTAACAATGAGTATAAAAACATTAATTTGAATTATTCTTTTAACAGTTGGTGTTGGGCAAAGGTTAGGCTTAGGCCGTAGACATTACCTATGTATACATAGCGTACCGAGTCCAAAAATCGTACTCAGTATGCCATGTAAACAAGGTAGGGGGATCTTTTTAAGCTTAATCACCAGAGCGCAGCACTGAAAAATGCGGTCTACCTGTCAAAGTGAAAATACACTGATTGGCAAGGCGGTGTTAGAAAATACTGGCTTTGGTAGACCGTGACTTAGAAATACTATCGTCAAGAAAGCGGTGACTTCTGTGTGTTGCTAGGATACTTGACGTGTTTCAGTAAGGTATTTGGTGTTTCTTCGTCAGTTGATGGTCAGTTGTCTTTATTGCCGTTTCGTGTTTGACAGAACTTTCATATGTGACAGAAGCTAACTTCATGTGGGGGGAATCTGATTTACTTTCTAATATTATTTATGAACACCTATTACCGATATCAAAAAACATTGACACTGAAAACATTACTCGAGATCTTTCAGAGTAGTAATATGTGATCCCTTATGCCTTTAGAGTACGACAATATGCAGACAGACAAGGGTAGGTCGTCCGTAGCTGTTAGTTACTGTCTGCTAGCCTTTGTTTTTATTGGTGAATCTGTTCGCTCGTTCCCGTTGTAATCCGCGTTTGTTTACTATTTTAAAACCGGGTTGTTCTATGCTGCTCTCTGGTGAAAATTTTGACTGAAAGACTCCCGTATTTGGACATATCCCTAGACCAGATCGAAATGTTACAAATATTGTAGGTTTTGTACTTACATGGACGTGGTATGCTTTGTTCTTCATGCTAGCATGAATGTCGGCCACGATTTTGTTGTTGTCAACAACAGAACATTTCTCGACGTGCCCACTAATCATGGCATTACGGCCACGATCGAGTAATTTAGGCTCTTCTTTAAAAAATGATACAGCAGTTGACAGCGGTACGACCATGATTAGCAGCCGGTCCGCAGCCTTCTACTGCTACTTGATCTTGTGACTACTACAAGGCTATGATGTGCACTATGTGGCAACCCGCCTCGGTTTGCAGAAGTTTCGATAACACCAAATAATTTAGAAAGTGTCAGTCTTTTAAATTCACAAAAATTTAGAGTATATTATGAACAATCAGTGTTCACAACGGCATAACTTTGAAACTAACTGTTTGAACGGGAAAGATGGCATACACGTTCAAACTTCAGCGCCCATGCTAATCTTAGGACCTAAAATATGAGTTTGAACCGGAAGTAGTTACTTTTTGGCGCACTTGCATTCCTTATAGCGAAGCTATTACTATAAAGGTATATGATAATATGATACAAAGCAATTATAATTTATTCTAATAAAAATATTAATAAAATAAAAATGTAAAATATAAAATATAATATAGAGAAAATGTAAAATATTATAGGCTACTGCTGATACCACAAAGGTTAGAAACGTAGTGTGTAGCTCCAGCAGCTAAATGTATGCAAGTACTGATAACATAATAAACTTAAAACATAAACGGCCTGGATTTACATACTAAGCCTGCTATACTAATTTAACTTACACTAATCTTAACTTACACTAATCTTAACTTACATGATACAAATTAGTAACAATAGATATTAACTATTTATTTTACTAGGTTGCATTCAATGTGACTTCTTCCATTTCCATTTGCATAATCCGAAACTTTATCTGTTTTTTTAAATTATTTTTCCTAGAGTTTCTGATAATTTCCGGCAAAAGATTATGTAGTTTGCAGCCAATAAACGATATATAGTTTTGTCCCAGTTTTCTATTTTTCCTAGGAAGGTTCAATTGTTGCTAGGGTGCTTCAATTGTTGAGTTAATGGAATGTATTAGATCATTTAGTGATGGATCAAACCTGTCTGGTATTGGGAGCACTAAGAGTTCTTTCCCGTTACAGCATCCTTTTATTGCTTCGATAATTGGCTGGACTACAGTATTTTCTATTTGCTTGACTTGAGTTTGTTGCTATTGCTTGTACATCGTTTGTACCAGCAATGATGACGAAAACTTTGGTAGTAGGCCTAGTGGTAATAGGCCTACTGGCATTGCTAACGTTTGGACCTGCAATGTCTTTCATTCGACCATTTGGTTTGAAAGTTGACGTTACCCGGTATTCGTGCTCAATGAAGGGTTGAAGGATTTTCTGTAGTCCTCTTCCGTGATTATCGGCCAGCAATGTGATTAGGCCTAGTCCCTTCTTTCCCTTTGTTGGTGGAACTGCCGTGTTTAATTTGTGTCATCTTCTTTTTTAGAGATACTTTGCTGCATTTTTACATTGTAGTAGTCCCGCATTTCCTCAAATCTGTTTTTCGTGGGCCTATCATTGAGGGCCCTGCTTGTTAGGCTTGCTGAGATTTTATCTTTATCATGGGAGTTTCGTAGGCTGTCGAAAGGGGTTTGCGCGTGGTTAGCCTGTTTTGCGGTTTGTTTCCATTGTCTCTTCTTTTGTTTACTAGGCCTACATTTCCGTCGACTTTCTTATTTAATCTCAATTTTACGATCACTTATTTATCATTGTAAATCAAGAACCTTGAGTTCTAAGTCGCTGCATTTGGTTACCAAGTAGACCTGATTTTTGTGTTGGGTACAGTTACACATAGGGCCATTATTTTTTTTATCCTTGATGGCGAGAAAGACTTCTGGCCTTGTACTAGGATTAAGTTAGGCTTAGACGTAGATGTATTAGTGGGGGCTCGTGAACCGTCTCCCTGCTCGTGTGTTGGCCTCTCTTTCTGTTGTTGTTCCGTGAGAGGTTTCGGTCGATCGCCTCCTGTAGGCATACAAATGTTGTGTACATCGTAACTAGGTATACTTGTATGTTGGCCTGGGCCTAGCCTAGGCCTAGGCGCCGGCCAAGGGCCAAGATCAACTGATTTTCTTAAATCGTTGCTTGTGTATGGGCCATGTCTTGTACTTTTCATATCCTTTAGCACTTCACTGTACAGCCTATTGTTATTTACAAGGTTAATATTACCTGATGTTTGGCTGGGTATATGTTGAGTAAGCCTACCGTATTCGTCTTTGTTTGGAACTATTGTTCTTGGGCCTAGGCCTAGGCTTACCCCTTCTTGACTTGGCATACATTGCTTTGGTAAAGTATAGGTTGTAGGCTTAGATTCACAACTCCTTCCCCCTGCCCAGGGACTGCCACCTTATCGTGGTGGGCAGGTTTGCGTGCTTTGTTGATCCCGAGAGCTATGCCGGCGGAAGCGTATGCTTCTGGTAGGGCCACCCTAGCTGGACTGGTCGAGGAGGAGAAGTCAGACAAAGTGCAGTCCACACCCTAATCCCCTTTCCCCCCCACTGTCCCATTGAATATTTCTCCTCCCACTTGGCCCTGCCCTCCCTTGCTGGACGCCCGTATGACGACTCACGCGACGTACAATGGATCTGATTCGGATGTGGCTTTATTCTTCATTATCATCTTTCTCATCTTCATTATCACCCGCTCATCGTCTCGATTAGCCATCGTTGCATAAATATGAGACGTTAAGCCCCATTAATCAATCAATCAACAACTCCTTCCCAGGGACTGCCACCTTATCGTGGTGGGCAGGTTTGCGTGCTTTGGTGATCCCGAGAGCTATGCCGGCGGAAGCGTATGCTTCTGGTTGGGCCACCTTAGCCAGACAGGTCGAGGAGGAGAAGTCAGACGAAATGCAGTCCACTTCCTCCCCACTCCCGTTTCCTCCCCCTTCCCTTTTCTTCCCCGCCCTCCTACTTGCCCCTTTCCTCCAAAAACCCCCCTAGTTCATCTTCATATATCACCAACTCATTGTCTCGATTAGCCTCGTTGCAAAAATATGAGACGTTAAGCCCAAATATCAATCAATCACTTTGTGAACTGTAAGTATGTTGAACTTGACACTTTACATCTAATACTACACTTAGTAATGCTTCAAATTCTTAACTTTCATATGTTTTATTATATAAAAAAAAACCTAGAGCGTCTAACAAAGCCATGAGCCCTGGCAGCCATCTTGCATGCAGAATGCTGATGATAGATGATGTCATGGATTGAAACAACACCGACGTAAATATTAACAGGCAATTATTATTAACTCAGATGGTTCATCACAGGTGAGAGATAGGAAGATAGTTTATGATTTAGGTGGCAGCAGCCACCTGATTGTGAAGAAATGTACTTGAATCAAAATCCAATTTGAATATCTCTGCACCTTACGAACAGTCGCTTATCAAACATAGCCTAGGCCTACTTACTTCTTGCTGCCAGATAACTGTTGTTGACTGTAGTAGGTCTCAATAATTGATTCAATCACTTACTACGTCACTTATCCCTTATTTAATTCACTTTTTTAAGATGCCCGGCGCCCGACCAGACTAATGGTTGCTGCTCTAGGCTCAGCCTAGGGCCTAATCAAATCAAATCAAATCATTTTATTCACCATTATCAATTTACATTGATTTGGGCTTTGTCAGATTACTAATACAATACAGACAATACATACAATAATACATAACTAATACAATTCAAATAAAAAACACTTGGTAAAATTTTATCACAGTTACTTAGTTATATGTGAAATAATTAAAATGACATGATGAAACTAATTTTGTTGACAAACTACATAATTTGTTCTTAAATTGTCTCTAGGTTTTAATATACTCATCTAGGTGATACATAGGACTGTCGAGAAGATATTTTTTTGTTTTGCTTTTAAAAATAGCCAACTTATCCACCTTTTGTAAATCTGGGGGTAACTTGTTAAAGATTTTTCTTGCCATTTAACAGAGGTGTTTTTCAAATCGTTTAGTGTTATGGGTAGGGTATTGTAGGAGCAGTTTGTGTCTTGTCTCATGTGAATGGTGAATGGAGTTTTTAAAACATGGGTATAACATGGGTACCAGGAGGCTACTAGTACCCCCCCCCCCCCCCCAACTGCTCCACACCCTCGTAGCCCCAAATCCCTCGTGTATATTTAGATTTAGATGAGCGTTTGTAACCTATTACAGTAATCATAATTATCCATACAGTGGTGGGTTAAAAAAGACGGAATGTGCAAGCCCATTTTAGAGTAAGCCTGCACAGGGACTGCTACCTTATCGTGGTGGGCAGGTTTGTGCGCTTTGATGATTCCTGGAGCTATGCCGGCGGAAGCGTATGCTTCTGGTAGGGCCACCCTAGCCGGACAGGTCGAGGAGGAGAAGTCAGACGAAGTGCAGTCCACACCCCAATCCCCTTCCCCCCCCCCCCCCCCCACTGCCCCATTGAATATTTCTCCTCCCACTTGGCCCTGCCCTCCCTTGCTGGACTCCCGTATGACGACCCACGCGACGTACAATGGATCTGATTCGGATGTGGCTTAATTCTTCATTATCATCTTTCTCATCTTCATTATCACCCGCTCATCGTCTCGATCAGCCATCGTTGCATAAATATGAGCCGTTAAGCCCCATTAATCAATCATGCAATAAAACAATAAGTAACGAGTTACATTATCTTGGTGGCGCAAAATGACCTAACTGGTTGAAGCGCCCTTAAACCCAATAAACTCACTCACACACTAAAATCTTTTGCAGACGATATCACTGCTCTTATTATAACCAATTGCCTTCTTAACTTATTGAGAGAGCCTAAACAAGTGGAAAAACTGATCCAGCATTGGCTTATACTGTAGCAAATAAGCTGTTAGGAATGAATAACTTTTATCTTAAACCAACTTTATTCAATGCCATCTATAGTTAAGTGGATTAGATCAAAATACGGGACCAATTCTGGGTTAAGTGATAGAAGCGTGAATTTTTGATCAAACACTCAGAATAATATTCTAATTGAACTGCCAAGAGGAGGCCTAAAAAAAGTCTACTGGTTTAGGGATTGTGAGGTGTCTAAAAATGGGGATGTGTGGGAAGTGAAAATTATAGCATGCCCCCACCAATGATCATTATATACTTATATTCATAAATATAGTAGCTGATAGTATATTAATTATATCAATATAAAAATAAAAATATCATCTAACTTAACAATGTTGTCAGATAACGTGACCCGTCTCGGCCCGGGGTAGAATAGGCCCAGAGTGACTCTGCTAGTCGTAAGAGGCGACAAAAGGAGACCCTGCCCCTCCCCCCCACTGTCCCACTGAAGATTTCTCCTCCCACATGGCCCTGCCCCTCCCTTGCTGGACTCCCGTATGACGACCCACGCGACGTACAATGGACCTGATTCGGATGTGGCTTTTATTCTTCATATCATAACCATCTTTCTCATCTTCATTATCACCCGCTCATCGTCTCGATTGGCCTTAGTTGCGAAAATATGAGACGTTAAGCCCCATTAATCAATCATTAAAAATACATATATCTCGTGTAAAATTCCTGCCCAGGGACTGGTACCTTATCGTGGTGGGCAGGTTTGTGTGCTTTGATGATTCCCGGAGCTTATTTCTCCTCCCACTTGGCCCTGCCCTCCCTTGCTGGACTCCCGTATGACGACTCACGCGACGTACAATGGATCTGATTCGGATGTGGTTTTATTCTTCATTATCATCTTTCTCATCTTCATTATCACCCGCTCATCGTCTCGATTAGCCTTCGTTGCATAAATATGAGACGTTAAGCCCCAATAATCAATCATCAATCTGTGTAGTTTGTAGTATTTCTGTAGTATGTTCGGTGATCCCACTTTAGCTTGGGGAGTATAAGTTTGAACCAGTTCTGGTTGCCGTTTGCCGTACGTAGACACCATCAACGTATTTCCATTGTTCATTCACTGTTGCCACAACTAATAAATTGTAGTTTCACATGCTGCTTGGTGTTTTCAGAAAATTCTTTTCTGATTGTTGAGAAGTGTTGTAAAATTACTTGCCTCCACTCGTAATTCTACTTCAGTTACATTTAATACAAACAGTTAATGAATCATATAAATAAGTTTAGATTTAAGACCATACATAGTTGGTGTATTACAGTAAGTAATTAATGACTCGACACACGGAAGCGGCACTCGCCCATGCATAAAGGCCAAACCTGCAAGGTCTTCAAATGTGTGTTCTTCATAGGTTATAAGAACTTACTTTGTACACAATAGTGATCAGTATCTTCAAGTTTTTGTAACTGGGCATCTCTAATTTCAATCCACTTTTTTTTGTCTGAAACAACCATTTAGTTGCAAGATGGCGGAGGACGATATCACAAGGATCGTTACAACCAAGCCTGGTGTCCTGGCGTTCGGTGAAGGCCTGCCTGCTGGACCGAGCATCGAGTCGTTCTTCCAAGATGAGACCGTCGTTCAGGTGTCTTGCGGTTCGAACCACTCTGCAGCTGCGCATTCGGCCGAGTCTACACTTTCGGGAAGAATGAAGACAACGGATGGATGAAGAACGATGCTGACCAGGTCACTGAGCCGTGGCTTGTTGGCACTCTCAGCTCTATTTGTATAACTCAAGCTGTTCGTGGAATTGGATACACCATGTTCCTCACTGACAAGGGTGAGTTATATTCATGTGGGATGAATGATGAAGGTAGCTTGGCCTCGGTTACATCAACAAAGCCCCCACACCCATCCTGGTTGCCGGTCAGCCGCCCATCAAGAAGGTTGCTGCTTGTCTGCACACGGTGGTTCTTGCCGACGGCGGTGAGGTGTGGGTGTGTGGATACAAAAAGTTTGGCCACTTAGGACTTGGTCATACAAACCAGCAAACCTCATTCACCCGCGTGACCAACCTCCCCGAGGCCATTATTGACATTTCGTTTGGCGGGTACCATTCAGTTCTTGTCTTGGCCTCTCGGGCACTCTTGATAACTGGGCGGAATAACGAATGCCAGCTTGGTTTTGCCGTAGGCGGCTACTTGATACTTCCATTCACCCTAATCTTCTTTGGCATCTGATAATTTTATTCGTGTTAATACGATGTCATCTCGAATGAAGGACCTGCCCAGGGACTGCCACCTTATCGTGGTGGGCAGGTTTGCGTGCTTTGTTGATCCCGAGAGCTATGCCGGCGGAAGCGTATGCTTCTAGTAGGGCCACCCAAGCCGGACTGGTCGAGGAGGAGAAGTCAGACGAAGTGCAGTCCACACCCCAATCCCCTTCCCCCCCACTGTCCCATTGAATATTTCTCCTCCCACTTGGCCCTGCCCTCCCTTGCTGGACTCCCGTATGACGACTCACGCGACGTACAATGGATCTGATTCGGATGTGGTTTTATTCTTCATTATCATCTTTCTCATCTTCATTATCACCCGCTCATCGTCTCGATTAGCCATCGTTGCATAAATATGAGACGTTAAGCCCCATTAATCAATCATGCAATAAAACAATAAGTAACGAGTTACATTATCTTGGTGGGGCAAAATGACCTAACTGGTTGAAGCGCCCTTAAACCCAATTAACTTAACTAAACTAAACTTAACTTTCCACACTTACAATAGCTAGGAAATTCGCATGCGTTGACCTCATGATCGATAGCAAAGCAGTTGGTACAAGCATTATTAGAATTAATGAATTGCCATCTATGTGCTACTGACAGATCGCGAAATGATTTACAATTGTATAAGTAATGTTTATTACCACAATGCAAACATTCGGTATTGTTAGTACCGGTAGCGACATACGTATGTTTATTAGGCTTGCTTTGAGGAATGTCAACCCTTGCTTGAGTAAGCTCTATAGTCTGTGACCTCTTGTCAAGAAAGTCACATAAGCACTTGAGTGTGGAACATTCCGATTCCGATTGTGATGTTTCAAAATCACGCCTAGTTTGTATGTCTAGTTTCCCTAGGGTGAGTTGAATTAGTAGAAGCTCATGAATTTCGATATTCAAATTGAGCGCTTAAATAGCATTGAGATTGCTTGGAAGTTCATTAATTAACTGTCTAAGTTCATGAGCGGAGTTTGCTCGTGCATGTGGAAGATTAAGAAGAGTATTGATATGTTTCTGAGATATCAATTTTTTGTTTTCATATCTTTTGACAATCATTTCCCATGCAATGATGTAATTAGCTGTCAAAATATAAACTTTCAAATTCTGATCCATACATTTCATGCTCTGAGTCAGCTTTAGTGTCTTCTTTTTCAAGCCGTGTTTGTATTTCTTCAAACTGACCATAAATTGAAGAAAGAGTTTTAAATATAGCCTAACTCTGATTGCACTTAGATTTGACTGATTGTCTACGTTGTTTATGAACGTGTGTATGCGTGTAAGCCTAGCTTTGACTACGCCACGCCGTTTAATTAACTCACTTTTCATTTGGTCATTCATGGTGCCAGAAACAAAGAACTAGGATAAAACAGAAATGAGAGACAGTAAATAGCTTATCTGAGTTGTGAAGACTGCGACTAGAAGAAGTCTGTCCATGACCGGAGAAGTTCCACGAGAGTTGCAAGATATACTTTGAGCTGCAATAACTGGGGCCCCATGGGAAGGCCGGGTGCAGACGAACTAGGCCTAGCGTAAGCCTATGCCTAGGCTATGTAGAAGGATAACGAAGGTGCCGTCGACGATGAATTCAAGAACAGTTTATAATTTCCACGTGGAAATAATGTAAATTGTATATGCGGCCCGGTGCGACCAAAATGTAGGGGAAGAATAAGAGTTCGGAGGACCAGCATTGAAGCAATAAATAGGTGGACTGAAAGCACTAGGTCGACTTCAGAAATAATCCGCACATACACAAAATACACTTGAAAGCAAAAGGAATATATTAGCACAAATAACACATTACACTTATATTCTTGAGTAACAACTACAATACATGAATTATGTGTTGTACACATGTGAAAATGAGAATAAAAGCGACAATATTTCTACACGACGCAAGCATGTAAAAATGGACGACAAAATACAACAATGAAAAAATGCAAAGATATTAGGAGAGATAAAATAGCTCAACAGTCGCTTTCCTCACGCATGGGTGCAAAGACATTGGAAGAGTAAAGTGACAGCTGATGCGAGCTGTCGGGCATAACAAAAATAACAACACATTTGCATGAACAGTGCTCTTGTCCTGTTCGTTTCCATCGCCTAAAAGCACGATTTTTATCATTTAGCGAGTTAATAACCTCGTGGTCGAACCACGCAGGATATTTCATAACATTTATTTTGACTTCAGGGACCGTGTCATTGATAGCCTTATTTAGTAAATCGTAGAATATGTCACACTTTTTATTTACATCATATTCAGTAGCATTTAATTGATCCCACGAGCAGTTCAGTAATGATTTATTAAGTTTATTTAAATCAACTTTGTTCCAGTTTAATTTTGTTTGTATTTTCGGCCTGTATGTGTTGTTATTAGATTTGGGTGGGATTATACACAAAAACATACGACACGAATATTTACATTGTAACCCACATCACATTTCATGTAATTTTTGTAATCTTTTTTCGTAATAAAATATTAAAACTTACGAATGTATGCAAGTGCAATAACTACGTCCTCGTTGTTGAACATCACCACCGATAATCCACATTTCTCGAAATTACAAGTTGATTGCAAATTGATTACAAATAACAATCATGCCAGTGATCTAAATTAATAGCTCATTTACATACAAAGGTCAAATATTATTCACACATAGAAACTGTCAGTAATCTACGACACGTTTACGTTTCGTTGACCTGCCCAGGGACTGCTACCTTATCGTGGTGGGCAGGTTTGTGCGCTTTGATGATTCCTGGAGCTATGCCGGCGGAAGCGTATGCTTCTGGTAGGGCCACCCAAGCCGGACTGGTCGAGGAGGAGAAGTCAGACGAAGTGCAGTCCACACCCCAATCCCCTTTCCCCCCCACTGTCCCATTGAATATTTCTCCTCCCACTTGGCCCTGCCCTCCCTTGCTGGACTCCCGTATGACGACTCACGCGACGTACAATGGATCTGATTCGGATGTGGCTTTATTCTTCATTATCATCTTTTTCATTTTCATTATCACCCGCTCATCGTCTCGATTAGCCATCGTTGCATAAATATGAGACGTTAAGCCCCATTAATCAATCAATCAACTTTTCGTTGACGTTGCCTAGTTGTGCGCTCTTAGACCTGGTTAATGGGTTAATATTATTTAACCAAACAACAAAAATCATTGTAACGGAAACAGGATGACATGACAAATGAATTGACGATACATATTTTATTAGTTTTTTTTTGGCGTTTTTGACATTTTGACACATGCCTCCTCATTCATATCCCTGAACATTTCATTGAGGCCTTCAATATGTCCTTTGTTTCGTTAGCGACAAAGCAATAAGCTATGACTCTTCCATTTCCACACCCATCCATTACCATGACATCTATAAGGGGCATTCCAAGTTTGTTAATTGTGTATGTCGTTTCCATTATGACGACCTCGGGAAACTTCAACATGGTAGTTCTCATATCGTTAGTCTGGAGGTATATCATGGAAATAGTCTCGCCCTTAAACCCCAACGATACGCGAGCATGGGGATCGTAAACTTTGATCTTTTCCAATTCATTTAAAAGCTGTTCTGTATCGGATAAATTTATGGGTTTTAATTTTTTGCGTAGCTTGGCGTTGAAAAAGTAAAAGTAACGTAAAGGTTAAGTCCAAGATAGGCATGGATAGTTCCATTCTAATCCCATTCTTATAGGGAACCCGCAACTGACGTCACATCCGGACTAAGACGATGGAACAAATGAATTGAAGTGATGGACAAACAATCAGCTGTCAGAATAATAAAATATCAACCATACATATAAAAACAAGTGTAGCGATAGTAACTTCTCGCCATCTAAAACTTAAATGATGGACAACGACTATGTGAAAGTTTTGTATGTGTATTTGTTTGTTTTTTGTTTTGTTTTCCAAAATCAGATAATATTATTTTTTGACAGCTTGTTGTTTGTCCATCGATTCAATTCATTTGTTTCATTGTTGTCTTTTGGTGTTGCTAGTAGCCTATAGGTAGTATACAATTGACATAGTCACATGTGTGATATTACTGATACAACCATATTCGGGAGGCCTTTTGGCATATTACGACGGTAATTTTTACCAACCATTCACACAATTTTGTTCAGATTTAAGAAAAAAGGTATTATCTCACCTGATATTGCAAATATCTTTGGACGTCACACATTTGTGGGAGTCAGCAATGATATGATGCTGCAGAATTGCCGGCGGCATTTGGTACGTTATTAGCTTCTCAGCATGCTGGATAAAAGTTAACCAGGCCTTATGCACGTAGGTATTCAATAATTTCAAATTTGGGTATCTAAATGGTCCGTGAGGCCATGCCTCTTAATGCCCCAGTTTACTATACCGACATATCAGGGTTCTCGTGGACCGAACCTGGCTGGGAAAATCTACGACGCAATTTTCCCACGTGGTTGTCGTCCGTGAAAATCCGACCTCGCCGGAGAGCAACCATAATTTACTTATTACACACATCTTGGTGGCGCGAATGACCCTCGCCGTTAAAAGCACCATAAAAAAAAAAAACAATGTTTCAAACTGTTGATGGCCCAATGCATTGAGTTGTTTACAGTGTCCTGTGCCGATTAAGCAGCAACTTTATATTCTGTTTGTGAGACTCGACAAAATTTGTGGTGCATGTCCCTCGGTTGATGGAAGTTATCCGGAATGGTAAATGTGTGTTATCAACTATGTAAAAAAAAATCATCACTGCATAACTGAACTGTGGACACAGCAATTCGATGTTAGACAAAATAAGAAAAATCTATTTCAAATATTGTACAGCATTAATAACAACAATAAACATACCAACCCTGTCTATATAGCCTATTTCAATGCCGCAATTCCTACGAATTTGGCCTACATATGACACATTATTATAACTGTTATAGGCACATGGTAGGCCTAGGCTACGATAACTCACCATCCTTCTTTGCTCCAGACTTGTAGGCTTTATACTTTTTTTTATCTCTATCACAGCTCTCAGGTATGGCGAACACGATCGACTTCTTCAGTCGACTTCTTCATCGACTTCATCACCTCTTCCCACGCTGCGTTTTTTTTTTTCGTTTGTGAGGGTCGGAGAGATTGCCATTGAGGACTTTCAGCCTCTTGCCAACCCCGTTATTATGGCCCGAAGCTCATCGGTGAAGTGCAGTCCACACCCCATTCCCCTTTCCTCCCCTTTCCCCTTTCCTCACGCTCCCTCCTACTTGCCTTTTTCCTCCAAACAGCCCCATATTTCATCTTCATGTATCACCCACTCATTTTCTCGATTAGCCTCGTTGCAGAAATATGAGATGTTAAGCCCAAATATCATCATCGGTGAAGTTGGGCTGCCTTCTTATATTTTCCTTGTCTCTTTCCATAGTTTATCTGTTCCAAGGAAAATATTGTTATTAGGCCTACTAAATTTAGTAATAATATTAGAATAGTATATTATATGATTTAATTTAGTCGTGTTATTTACAGAAGTATGTGAACAGTGGACTGTAATGTTCTCCCCAATGTGTTAAGGGTTCATTAAACAACCAGACTCCGGAATATAGAGAATACTTTATTAGTACACACACACGACTATTACATTCCATGGTCGACTGCAGACTCACACTCGGCGGACTATGTCGCCGGCCCATCCACAGCCTACTCCCGGGAGGGCGGGGCTAATCCCTACATGGGATGAATATCAGGCGGTGGCCACAACAACCACCACACTCCTCCCTTACTAGCTTTTTAGGCAACCATGGATAATAAATACATAACAGATTACATTCACAAAGGATACTCATTAGTTAACTAACTTTAAGTTTAGATACAATAACAATGGATAAGAAAATACATAACGTTACATTCAAAAAGATACTCATAAGTTTAACTTCTGTGGTGCCTTCACCACTCGGGAGGAACGCCTCAAAATGGGTGAAGAATTATCCTTATAATTATTATTAATAGGAATTTTCTCTGGAGAAGTAAATTGGGAATGATTCCCATAGGTTACTTTTCCCTTGCTAGCTGCCCAGGGACTGCCGCCTTATCGTGGTGGGCAGGTTTGCGTGCTTTGTTGATCCCGAGAGCTATGCCGGCGGAAGCGTATGCTTCTGGTAGGGCCACCCATGCCGGACTGGTCGAGGAGGAGAAGTCAGACGAAGTGCAGTCCCCACCCCAATCCCCTTTCCCCCCCACTGTCCCATTGAATATTTCTCCTCCCACTTGGCCCTGCCCTCCCTTGCTGGACTCCCGTATGACGACTCACGCGACGTACAATGGATCTGATTCGGATGTGGCTTTATTCTTCATTATCATCTTTCTCATCTTCATTATCACCCGCTCATCGTCTTGATTAGCCATCGTTGCATAAATATGAGACGTTAAGCCCCATTAATCAATCAATCCCAGGCTCCTTGGGCACAATGGGACTAGGAGGATGTTCAGAGAGAGGTAAGGATTCCTTATGTTGAGGTGTCAATATAACTTTTGGTAAGGGATACAGTTCTCCCCCCTCGTAAGGTTTCATTTGGTTGAGGTGTACCAAACGGATAACATCTTTTACTTCTACCAGGTAGGTTACTGCACTGATTTGCTTCCTAATGTCACCTTTCTCAGGGACAGTGTATGGCTTGATTTTGACCAATACTTTGGTGCCTACTTCGAAAGTTAACAGTTTGGTTGGAGTCATAGGGGGCACCCTATGGTTATTAGGTTTTATTAAGGATAGGATGGTCCTGGGTTTATGCTTCAACAAAAACTCTGACGGACTTAACTCGTTATCTGAATGAGGGGTGGTTCTATATGTTAAGAGGATCCTGTCTAATATCTCTTGAACCTCTCCTTTTTTTAATGTCAAGTTATGAACCAATAGTTCCTTGGATAGCCCCTTTTTAATGGTTTGAACTGCTCGTTCGGCGGCCCCGTTTGACCTTGGGGAATATGGTGGGCTATGTATCAGGGTTATTCCATAAGCCCGGTCGAGGTGGGTCCCTCCTCGTGGTGACCGGTGCCCGCAAAGAGGGCTCTCGTGCACTTCTTTAATCATCCCTTTTTTTTTTTTTTTTTTTTTTTTTTTTTTCATTCCTGTCTTCATCATCCTTTCTCTTCTTACTTTCACTACCTTCTTCCTCATCCGTGCCGGCCCTCTTTGCGATCCAAACGCCCACCAAACGTTGACCTCTCTATAACGACCCTGCAATGGACTTGGACATCCCCGATGACGACCAGGCATGGCAACGGAACAGGCTCGGCACATTGACGGATTTGATTGCCTTGGGCCTGTCTGCGGGTTGCGTTGGCTGTATGCCCACTGCACAAAGGTCGGCCGTGGGCTTCCGGTCGGCCTGCGTGCAGTGTTAGAAGGTCAATTGCGCCTGCAGGCACCCGGACGTGAAATTGGCACTTTCCTACACGCCACTTGATGAAAAAGGAAATCGTTAATGGGCTGCGCCTCATGGGGGTATGTTGTCATGTCTAGCTCCCCATGGGGTGCACCCTATTTCGTTTACAAGGCCCTATGCGGTAGAACCGACGTGGGTTAGTTGAGTCCTGATTCCAAGTACTGATGTGGGTTGTCCCCAACAAAACTATGAGTAAACGAAGCCTCATAGATGACGACTTTGACTTACAGCAGAAAAAGAACGCCAAGACTGTTGGACCGACCCCGAAGTTTCTGGTTGTTACACGTGTCGATAAGGATAAGAATTTTTTAAAAATGTCTCCTTTCTATCTTCGGAAAGCGATAGAAGGAATCGCTGCCAATATCACATCAGTGAAAAAGTTACGCAATGGTACCCTCCTAGTTGAAACATCCTCTGACAAACAATCTCTGACTTTATTAGAGTCCACCAAGATAGCCGATATGCCTGTCACTGTTACCCCACATACAACCCTCAATTCATCAAAAGGCGTCATCAGGTGTTACGACCTGATGAACTGTTCCATTGAAGAAATTAAAGCAGAACTTGCATCACAACTAGTAGCAGACGTATATCAAATCCACAGCAAACGAACCGGCACATTGACCCCCACACCAACATACATTCTTACATTTAATACATCTACTCCGCCAAAAATCATTCACGCTGGCTATTATCGCCTCGACGTCCGACCTTTCGTTGGTCGCCCTCTTCGCTGCTTCAGGTGTCAGAAGTTTGGGCATTCACAAAAGGCATGCAAGGGTAAAGCCATGTGTTGCGAATGTGGACAGCCAGCCCATGGCGATGAAGCATGCAAATCAGACAAAAAATGTATAAACTGTGATGGATGTCATTCTGCAGCTTCTAGAGACTGCCCAAAATGGAAAGAAGAGGAAGCTATTCAAAAAATACGATCGACCGAAAACATCTCGGTATATGAGGCCCGCAAAAAATACTTTGCAATTGCATCGCCGATATTTAAAAGGTCATTCGCTGATGTAGTAAACGTGCAACCAGAGAAAACCGCAATACCGATCACTCCTTCACCACCTACATCTTCATCTGTCACCTCGGAATCTCCCCTCTTGACTGAGCTCTTAGAAACCATAAAACAATTAAAAGAAACAATTGACCGCCAGCAGAAACGACTAGAGGTCCAAGATGATCTCATTAAAGAACTTCTAGCCACAAGACCCCAATCGCCATCCGACAAGCAGAAAGCAACACAAAAAGAAACTCCAGTCAATGCAGTGCATGAGACAGCCCAGAATACAAATATGACGCAAAACAAAGTTCGCAAGCTTGTTCGCGATCAACAACAACCCAATACCGACTTTCAATTTCCGAAAGGGAAACGGAATAAAAACTGGAAAAGGGCCCTCGCTTCGCAAGTGGCTCTTGCCCAAAGTCAGTCGGAGTCGTCTCCTTTTGAAGACACAGGAGATGAAATGGACACATCTCCTCCAACTCCTGCTACCTCTAAGGTAGCTCAATTTTTAAAGCAAAAAAGAGACCAGTAGCATCCCCCATCTGACCTCTCCTTTTTATCCTTTAATAATGGACACATGCCTTCAGTGGAACGTAAGAGGTTATTTTAGTAGATCTGAAGAGGTAAAACTTTTAGTTTCACACTACAAACCAGCTTTTCTGTGCTTCCAGGAAACACATTTTAAACCTTCAGACAACCCTAAGTTAAGAGGATATACCTTTTATAGATGTGATGACGTATCGGGTGATCGGGCAAAGGGAGGAGTGGCTATCTCGGTAACGAACAGCGTATACTCCGAAGCACTGCCTCTCACAACAACGTTGCAGGCAGTGGCTGTCCGAGTGGCCCTCAGTGGCACGATCACTCTATGCAATATCTATTTTCCTCCTCTTTCTGTGATATCAAAGCAACTAGTCAATAACCTTTTACAACAACTACCACGTCCATTTATTTTATTCGGGGATTTCAACGCTCACAATGTTTTATGGGGTGACCAGATATCTAGTCCTAGGGGTAAGATAATAGAAGACGTTTTAACAACTAACGACCTTATCTTACTGAATAATGGAGAACCAACCCACTTTAACACTGCAAATGGTTCATATTCTGCCATTGACTTAACAATATGTACACCCTCTATCTTCCTAGAACTAGAGTGGAGTGTCATACCAGATCTTCATGGTAGCGATCACTTCCCTATACTGGTCACCATAACTCACCAGGGAGAGTCCAGACAACGGGCGCCTAAGTGGAACGTTGAAAGAGCTGACTGGAATATGTTCAAGACCCTGGCCGTATTTGGCAACGAACACTTTGATGACATCCAGGATCAGGTGAACCATGTCACCAACAAGATCATCTCAGCGGCAAGGTCCACTATCCCTCAAACGTCAATCCATCCTCGACGCATACCAGTTCCCTGGTGGAATGCTGAATGTAAGGAGGCCATCAAAAAACGTAGAAAGGCATTAAAGGTATTCAGCAGATACCCAACACAAGCCAACCTGGAAGCTTTCAGAAAACTACGTGCGAAAGCCAGATACATTATTAAAGAATCGCGCAAACGCTCATGGAAGTGCTACGTGTCCACATTGACACACCGAACACCAGTTTCTCAAGTTTGGAAAAAAATTAGAAAGATATCTTGCCAAAATACCTTTTGTAGTCCTTCCGGCGTTCTAGTCAATAATGAATTAAAAACGTCTCAAATAGATATAGCGAATGCCTTCGGGGCACATTACGCCAGCATCTCTAGCTCCGCTAATTACTCTGCGAAATTTCTCAAGCGAAAGGCTCAGGAGGAACAGAAGACCCTAAACTTTTCATCAAACAATAGAGAGGAATACAATCATCCCTTCACGGAATGGGAATTCATGAACACCATAAGCGATCTCAAGAACTCTGCCACTGGCCCGGACGAAGTTCACAACGACATGATAAAACACCTCTCTCCCGAAGCTCTCCGGTACATTCTTGACATGTTCAACCGCATCTGGCTCGAAGATGTGTTCCCGGACTCGTGGAGGGATGCCATTACCGTCCCGATTTTAAAACCAGGCAAAGACAAGGTGCATGTGTCAAATTATAGGCCAATTTCCCTTACGAGTTGTCTTTGTAAAGCTCTTGAAAGGATGATCAATAAGAGATTGATGTGGTTGTTGGAAAGCCGAAATCTTCTTACTCCGGAACAATCAGGTTTTCGTAAAGGCCGCTCGGCCCTGGACCATCTCGTCCGATTGGAGGGTTATATTCGAGATGCTTTTATAACCAAACAACATGTAGTGGCCGTCTTCTTCGATTTGGAGAAGGCGTATGACACTACATGGAAACATGGGATTTTAAAAACTTTACATTCCTGGGGTATGAAGGGACACTTACCGGTTTTTATTTCGAATTTTTTAACCAACAGACGATTTCAAGTCCGGATTGGAAACCTTTTATCAAGACCATTTTACCAAGAGAACGGTGTGCCACAAGGATCTGTTTTAAGTGTCCTTTGTTTCGCAATAGCTATTAACAACATAACTTCTTATGTACGCAAACCCGTGCAGTCTTCACTCTTTGTAGATGACTATGCAATGTTTTACCGGGCGTCATTCCTCAGTTCAATTGAGCGGCAGCTGCAGCTGAATGTCAGGCGGCTTGAGAAGTGGGCAGATGAGACTGGCTTCAGATTCTCGGTTACAAAAACAACGTGTGTACTTTTCAGCCACCGCCGAGGTATTTTTATGAACCCCGAACTAATAATGGGAGGCCGTACCCTGACATTCACAGACACCGCTCGTTTTCTGGGAATGTTTTTTGACAAAAAGTTAACATGGCGACCACATATACAACAACTCCGAACAAAATGTTTCAAGGCGCTAAACATCCTACGCGTACTTAGCAATACCAAATGGGGTGCAGATCGTACCATCATGCTCCGACTTTACCGTTCTCTGATTCGTTCCAAACTAGACTTTGCCAGTTTTATCTATGACTCTGCGAGACCTTCCTACATTAGAACTTTGAACACAGTACACCACACAGGCATTCGACTCTCGACGGGAGCATTTCGAACAAGCCCCGTCCCAAGTCTGTACAGCGAGGCAGGCGAGCCGCCATTGGCTATTAGGAGGAAGTACCTAATGCTGAACTATGTTTCATCTTTAAAAGGGTCTCCGAAAAACCCATCGTACGATGTGATTTTTAATCCCCCTTTTAAAAATCTGTATGCCTCGAGGAACAAAATAATGAGACCAGTGGGTATTCGTTCTCTTGAACTCTTAGAAGAGCTACAAATAACGTTACCTCTAGTTTTCTACGTGTCTGATCGTTCAATGCCACCTTGGTCCGTAACCAAGCCGGTTTGTATAACACGTCTCTCAATCTACAAAAAAGAGTCTACATCTAACATTCAATACCAGGCCCTATTTCACGAAATTCGCTCAACGCACCACGACTTTGAGTGCATCTACACTGATGGATCGAAAATAGGTGATCTGGTTGGCTGTGCTTTTACAACGGATGACGAACATTTTACCTTTAAACTCCACCCAATGTTTAGTGTGTTTAATGCGGAGCTCTTTGCAATACTGCAAAGCCTCCTCTATGTTTTATCTCATGACGGTTCAAAATTTCTAGTGTGTACTGACTCTCTTAGTACACTAGAATCCCTGTCTCAAATGTACTCCAGGCACCCCCTGGTATGTAAAATCCAAAACATTTTAACAAAACTGTCCTCGAAACGAAAACGTGCTGTATTTTGTTGGGTGCCTGGCCATGCCGGAATCCAAGGCAATGAACGTGCAGATCTATTTGCAAAAGCGGCATGCAACAAGGGCAGCGCTGACAATAACCTTATTGTGACTCATGACCTCAAAGTAGTCTTCAAGCATAAGCTGAAAGAAATGTGGCAAAATAACTGGTCAAGCATTGAGAATAACAAACTACGTGAAATCAAAAGTAGTGTAGTGTCATGGTTATCTTCACGACGACCCTCTCGTCGGGAAGAAGTTGTCTTGACTCGGCTGCGGATCGGACACACATACCTCACTCACGGATATCTCTTGCGTAGCGAAGCCCCCCCCACTTGTGAGGTATGTGGAGTTGTTTTAAGTATGAAACACATTTTAGTTGAGTGTAAAAAATACAATGACGAGAGGAACCGTTTTAAATTAACAACTTTAAAAGAAATTTTAGCTGACGACTCAAGTCTTCTTGACAATGTTTTTAACTTTTTACAATCTTTAGAGCTACTGAGTGTTATCTAAAATAACATCAGGTAAAGCCAAAAGTCTATCGGGCACTAATAACCACGTCGTTGTGTGCCCTTAAACCCAAACTAACTAACTAACCCATAGTGACTCTGTTAGTCGTAAGAGGCGACGAAAGGAGACCCTGTCTTTTTCCCCCCCACTGTCCCACTGAATAATTCTCCTCCCACTTGGCCCTGCCCTCCCTTGTTGGACTCCCGTTTGACGACCCACGCGACCTGCAATTGATCTGATTCGGATCTGGCTTTATTCTTCATCATCATCTTCATTACCACCCGCTCATGTCTCGCTTAGCCATCGTTGCACAAATATGAGACGTTGAGCCCCATTGATCAATCAATCGAGTAATGTAAACGAGGTTCTAGCCCATAGCAAGTTCCAACTCCTTTAGTATTAAAGTAATTGATGGCCCATGGTCATTTGAGAATCGGAGTTTAAGGATCTTACACGGTATAAAACTAATTCACCACCTGTGGGGCAGCTTGCCGCAGTAGCACCAGTGGCGTCGTTACAACGGAATAATGAAAAAACGGCCCGATATTGTAATAAGGTTTAAAAAGAATTAGGGATACGAAATCAAACAAACTTAAAGTTTTGTCGGCGTAAGGCGTCTTTTTTATTTTTAATATAGTGAGAAAATTGTTAGTATTTCGCTGGTCCTGAACAGCCTGCTCTCTTAGAAATGTGAAAATCGGATCCTCTTCGAACTTTTTTCTATTTCGTGGGATTGACCATCTTCGCGCGAAGAGGAATAGCTTCGTCCTCGCTCGACGAGTGTGGCAGGCACCGTGTCTTCTCCAGTGCAGGCTCCACAAATGTAGACTTATGTGGATTTGACTCATAGGGGACGGAGGAAAACAGATGTGACGAAGGGCTTGGGACATTCTTTGCGTTTAAATATATGTATTTGTGTAAATCTGGCGTGCTGGCTCACAGGGAAGAGTTTGACGATAAAGGGGAAAATGGAATGGAAGATGAAGAGGATAAAGCACTCAAAGGTATCGATACATTTTTGACTTAAAGTGGGTTTATGGTGTGTAGGGAGGATAACAACTCGTCGATCGGCACAAAATATGGCCACTTGATGGGGGTAGGAACATTATCTTCAGTGCTGATGCCAGTTGACGGATATTTCATGATCCATAACACCTGCAACCTTATCGTGGTGGGCAGGTTTGCGTGCTGTAAGGATCCCGAGAGCTATGCCGGCGGAAGCGTATGCTTCTGGTAGGCCCACCCTAGCCGGACTGGCTACTTACTAAGAAACGAACCGTCCCCAGTATGCGATGTATGTAATGTTTTGACTGTAAAACACATTCTAATTGAATGTAACAAATATAATAATGAAAGAAGAAAGTTTAATTTAAAACCCTCACTTAAAGACAACTTATCAGACGAATTCAAAGTAATCAATAACATATTTCGTTTTCTGCAAGATAATCGTTTAGTACCACTTATGTAATCGAACATAGTAATCAATATTAAAATAACATAGGCACTGATAACCTTGCTGTTTTGTGCCTTTAAAGTCAAAGAATAATAATAATAATCATCCAATCATCGTCTCGATTAGCCAGGTTGCAAATATATGAGACGTTAAGCCCAAATATCTGTCAATTACTTGCCCAGGGATTGCTACCTTATCGTGGTGGGCAGGTTTGTGCGCTTTGATGATTCCTGGAGCTATACCGGCGGAAGCGTATGTTTCTGGTAGGGCCACCCTAGCCAAACAGGTCGAGGAGGTCAGACGAAATGCAGTCCACAACCTCCCCCTTCCCAGAAGCCAGAAGCCCAGAAGCCCTCCCCTAAGCCAGATTAAGGATGGGCAAAAATTTGGAGCGAATCGGTATATCGATACGGATCGATCTTTTAGGGTCCGATACAATCTGAATCGATTCTTTCGTCTAAAGAATCGATCTCTGGCCAGCCGGGGTTGGAACTCATGGTTATCAGGCATACCGTTCTTGAGCATCACCGTCATCGCGTCCTGGCAGTTCTGGGCAAAGTACCGCGGCGATTTGATTGTGGTTGACGGCATGATGGTGGTCATACCGACCGCCGCGCCCTGGTGGTGTTACCTTTTTCTTCCCCTTTCCCCTTTCCTCACGCGCCCTCCTACTTGCCTTTTTCCCCCAAAGAGCCCCCAATTCCATCTTCATAATCACCCACTCATCTTCTTGATTAGCCAAGTCTCAAAAATATAAGACGTTAAGCCCAAATATCAATCCTTAAGATGATTTTGGGAAATGCAAGGAGTACAAGATAAGCCTACAGCGATCCTACAAAAATTAATTAAGATATTCATTAACAAACAAATGCTTATAGGCTACTGCATCCTTACAGAGTTTGGAAGAACTTGTCGCCTTCGTTAAAAAGTAAACACTTGTCACAAGTGATTGACTTGTACAATCAGTTCATAAAAATAAATAATAAAAATATCAAAGGAAATTAACAAATATTTTTTTCATTATTAGTACTTCTTTTAAAATACAGACAATAAACCTAGGTCTACCTCATACAAATAATAGAGATATAATTAAAAAAGTGTAAGCTCTATTCTAAGCATTTATTGTATGCTAAGTACATCTTAGAGTAGGCCTTCATGATTTATGAGTGACATTATATTGCTTACATATAATATTGATGAAAGCAAGTGATGGGTTGAGCAATCTTTGTTTTGAATCGATGTATTCTACTTTTTTCTTGTACAGTATCTAAGATACCTATTGGTGATATGATGTTATGTTGGTGGATTGGTATTTGGTGACGTGATAATCTTATTGAGGGTTAATGTTCTATTACTGAGATTGATTGATTAATGGGGCTTAACGTCTCATATTTTCGCAACTATGGCCAATCGAGACGATGAGCGGGTGATAATGATGATGAGAAAGATAATTGAAGAATAAAGCCACATCCGAATCAAATCCATTGTACGTCGCGTGGGTCGTCATACGGGAGTCCAGCAAGGGTGGGCTGGGCCATGTGGGAGGAGAAATCTTCAGAGGGGCAGTGGGGGGGGGGGAGAGGTGCAGGGTCTCCTTTTGTCGCCTCTTACGACTAGCAGAGTCACTCTGGGCCTATTCTACCCCGGGCCGAGACGGGTCTCCTTTTGTCTCCTCCTACGACTAGCAGAGTCACTCTGGGCCTATTCTTCCCCGGGCCCAGACGGGTTACTGAGCATAACACTCCCAAACTAAGGTAATAACAAAAAACAACAATTCAATAGAATGTAAATAGTAATACGATGCATTAATTAAATGTAAGTTATAACCCATCAACCTGCCCAGGGACTGCCACCTTATAGTGGTGGACAGGTTTGCGTGGTTTGATGATCCCGAGAGCTATGCCGGCGGAAGCGTATGTTTCTGGTAGGGCCACCCTAGCCGGACAGGTCGAGGAGGTCAGACGAAATGCAGTCCACAACCTCCCCCTTCCCTTTTCCTCCCCCTTCGCATTTTCCACCGCGCCCTCCTACTTGCCCCATTCCTCCAAACAGACCCCTTTTTCATCTTCATCTATCACCCACTCATTGTCTCGATTAGCGTTGTTGCAAAAATACGAGACGTTTAGCCCAAAAATCAATCATTATAACCCATCAAATAAATATTCTAGCCTAATGAAAAATGTTTTAGTGGAATATAATAAAGGAAATTTCCAAAATACTGTTGAAAATGAAAACACGCAATATGCTATAATTCGAACTTTACATTTACAACACAACATTACATTTTACATTTACAAATTTCTTTTTACATTTACATTTTAAGTTGGGCCTACAATTACATGCAATAAAATAAATAATTATGCGGATATAGATTATAATTAATATCTTACATAATATGTTATATTAAACAACATGTCATATATTTCTCACTCAACGGTTCCATCTGTAGTCATCAAACCACTCAAACGAAACTCAAATTGGTACCTTGCGTTTCATACAAAGTATCTCAGTCAAATATGTGCCTCAATATTGCTCTTCTGCACAATGCAGTGTCACGTTGCTCCGTATGGTAGTTACTTATCGAGTACTAAGCAGTGGCCAGAAGAGAGAAGACTATCATGGCATCCTTGATATCTATCAAAGCTCTTGGTCTAAGAGCCTTCTCGCTCGAGGACAACAAAAAACCGTTTGGAATTGGGATTTAGGGAACAAAACAAAACTTTCCTACCTCTCCGGTCAGTAAGAAAGTTATTCGGTAGCTGGTGTAGTGAAGTTGAAACTATTTTTAGTTTTAATTGTAACTTAGTTGTTGCTATTCATTTCACCATGGTAGTCACCAGTGTTACTACCAGAAGCAAAGAGTAAGCTGCATTCAGTGACAAAACCACCCCCTCAACGTAAGCAACACAATAAACCTCCTTCCATTATTCATGTCACCTTGCTTTGCACTTCTCGTATCTTTATCTTTCCATGTCTTCCTCAACGTACCCCTCTGGAAAATCCAAGTTTTGTCTACAATATTTGGCTGCAGAGGATTAACACCATAGGACTTGCAAGTGCATTTAATGTAACAAAATAAAGCAGACACACAGGTTTACCAATTTCTTTTCATGTCGATACGTAATGATAAGCCATGACGTATATAACTCATATACTTTCTTACAAAGTTGATCCTCTGCAGCGCAATATTGGAACTTTCCATTAATAATCTTCGGTTATCCGTGTTCCCCCACTTGAAACCTATAACAACAACAAATTGTAGCTAGAAGGCTCGGAAATGGAAATAAACACTTCATTAGTGTGGCAGAAATTTAAAGCAACTACTTCAAAACATAACTTTACTATAAAGGCTTGCAGCCTACAACTATTATTATTAAAGAATACGTTTAATATAGTTTAAATAAGTTTTTCGCAGACACAATTTTTAAACATAATTTACTACACATATTAATATTATGTACTTGCAAGTTGATGTTAGTAAGAAGTCCCATAACCTCGCCACGGTCTCAACTATCTATGACCCGTCTCGGCCCGGGGTAGAATGGGCCCAGAGTAACTCTGCTAGCCGTAAGAGGCGACGAAAGGAGACCCTGTCCCTTTCCCCCCCACTGTCCCATTGAATATTTCTCCTCCCACTTGGCCCTGCCCTCCCTTGCTGGGCTCCCATATGACGACCCACGCGACGTACAATGGATCTGATTCGGATCTGGCTTTATTCTTCATCATCATCATCATCTTTCTTATCTTCATTATCACCTGCTCATCGTCTCGATTAGCCATTGTTGCAAAATTATGAGACGTTAAGCCCCACTAATCAATCAATCAACTATCTATGGTGTCTTTTGTTGACGTGGAAAGGTTAAACCACAAAATATAACGGTACCGTTATTACTTAAAAGGAGAAGTATCAACTGAAAATGTTAGGGAATTATAAGACAGGATAAATGAAGGGAATATAGTTTTAAGAATTGGAGTTTGAAAACAAATTTCTCAGTTGGTCGGCTTAGGGTCTGTTGCGAATGGCCAGATCCTGTGCTGAATGCTGCAACACCCAATGCATCATCCTCATTGCCAGGTACAATATCTGGCGGATCTTCTGGAAGAGGAACATTGTTTTCAATGCAAATATTGCGCAGTACACAGCAAGTGCCGATTATTTTCATAACCTGAGCAGGGATGTACAACAGTGTGCCGGCTCTAGAGAGACAACCACCTGATCTTTAGCCCACCGAATGCCCCTTCAACAACATTCCTCGTTGACCTGTGACGTTCGTTGTAATGCCGTTCTTCCTGTGTCACAGGTCGCAATACTGGCATCACGAGGCGGAAAGATATGACGCTAAGAATCGTCAGAGAACTCGTCCATGTAGAGTCCATTTAGTGCATTCACACGCGCTAACGTGAGATTCGCAACCTCTTGTTCTTGAGTGACTCCTAACTTAATGGCGCAGTAAAGCGTAATTGGTTCTTGTGTTAATGCATTACAATGCGCGCGATTATGCGGGTTGGGCCGGCATTGCGGTAACGCTGGGACTGGCCCTCCACATTAATACACACCAATGCTGATAAGAACAGATAGCATCAAACTAGTACTACATCGTTAGGGTGGTACCGTTGGGTGCGGAGAGTCAAGCTCAACAGCGTTTCCTTTTTTGTGGCAGATACCATTTTGACGATCATTGGGATGAAATGGTAATCACCTGCGTCATGGTGATTACCACTTACCCGTTTGTATTTAATCCTACCACTGGCGTCTCGCACAATTTCAACATTAGCGTGTGCCGACTTTGGGGACACCTGTCCAAATTCACCGTTCCTATTTCAGTTCTTGTGTATCATAGTGCACACATTGACTAGACTCGCTCTTGCCGCGATCACTTTGCCACGTCCGTGTCACCTGGCTGCTTCTTTATTAAAAATATTTCGTCTTAGCTGTGTTACGTGTAACCATGTCTTATATTACAACTATCTTCATGTAGCACACAAGTTACTCATACTTTTTGGGTGCAATATATTTAGGTGAATTTTATATGTCTGTGTCACCAATAGGCTACTCTATTAAAAATGTCTCATTACGTGTAACCATGTTATTTATCACAAGTATCCTCGTGTAGCGCACAAGTTACTCGTACTTGATGGTTTCAATATATTTAAGTGAATTTGACATGTCTGTGTAACCAATCGGCTACTCTATTAAAAATGTCCCATTACGTGTAACCATGTTAATAATCACAGGTATCCTCGTGTAGCGCACAAGTTACTCGTATTTTCGGGGGGAAATATATTTTGGGAAATTTACCATGTACGTGTCACCTGTCGGCTACTTCACTCCAAATGTCTCATCTTCACTCGGATCTTCCGTATATACTACCTATAATACTTTATGAAGCCATTCAGTTAATCCTCGTGTAGTGAACATGTTACTCTAACTAAAACTATTAAATTATAACAAAAATGAAATAAAGTATGTGCATTAATGAATACGTACTTTTATTAATCATAGTTCTGATTTTTAGACTTATTACTATAACTATTGTTGTAATTATCATTATTATTATTATTGTCAAAATGTGCATACTCGTTTAGATAAGTGAAACTGTAAGTGGTTACGAATACAAATAGTTATTATTGTAAGAATTATTTCTAACAATTCTTTATATAAATAAATATATATATATGTCAGTAAAATTAAAATAATTGCGGGTTATTCCGCCACGTCCTACCTCCATAATGTGCCGACGTTTCAGGAACCTTATGGATCCTATCCTCAGGGCGTCGAGCTGTCAACTGATGTCTCCCGCGCTCGCTGATGGTGGAACTGCGCGCGCCGATGTCACCCCATGTTGTTACTTGTCGGTAGTTCCTTGTTCGAGCTTTGCTCTCTTTTAATATATATATATATATATATACATATAAATGTGTTTGTATATTATCTAAAATGTTTTTATAATTATGTATATTTTCCCACAAAATGTAACGCTAAGGTTACATTTGTTTAAAATTTTCCATTGGGTCACGTTACCCACCGGTTACGTGGGTAGCGTAGCTACCAACCAAAGCAAAAACGTTGACCCTCGATAAATAACCATTATTTGTGAAGGTATAAGTCGCACTGTGACGTGGATAAGTATTACTATTATGTCATGATGGGCCTAGGTTAAAAATCGTTTTTTCCCGCATTACCCTAAGATATTTGAAGATAAAAATTATAAGTATCATGTAACCCGTTGGTTACAATTTTTCTTAAATTTTCCATTTGGTCACGTAACCCACCGGTTACGTGGGTATCGTAGCTACCAACCAAACCAAAAACGTCGACCCTCGATAAATAACCATTTTTTGTGAGAGTAAACGTCACACTGGGACGTGGATAAGTATAGTGTCATGATAGGCCTAGGTTATACATCGTTTTTTCCCGCATTACCCTAAGATATAACAAGATAAAAATTATTATTATCGTGTAACCTGTTGGTTACAATTTTACTTTGATTTTCCATTTGGTCACGTAACCCACCGGTTACGTGGGTATCGTAGCTACCAGCAAAACCAAAAACGTCGACCCTCGATAAATAACCATTTTTTGTGAGGGTGAACGTCACACTGGGACGTGGATAAGTATAGAGTCATGCTAGGCCTTTGTTTTAAATCGTTTCTTCCCGCATTAGCCTAAGTTATAACAAGATAAAAATTATAATTATCGTGTAACCCGTTGGTTACATTTTTTCTTGAAGTTTCAGTTGGGCTACGTAACTCAACGGCTACATGGGTATCGGCACATCCACTAGTTGGACATTGGCATTCTGCTACAAGGCAGCATAATACATGCACTACACAATATATATATATATATATATATATATATATATATATATATATACATTTAAGGTACACGTTTAGGTTCCGCCTTGTAGCGAGCTGCATTGCAACGTGCGTGTACTCTAATATAGGAATGGGATCGGTAAATGTTAGTTATGTTATTCAATAAGAAGATTGTTTATGAGTAAAAGGTAAAAAATTTAATATAAAAATATTTACAATATTTACAATTACAATAATTACAATAATATTTACAAATTTAATATAAAAATATTTACAAATACAATAATTACAATGATATTTACAACTATACTTATTTAAAAAAACTATTTACATAAACTACTATAATATTTACAACTAATTTAGATTAAAACTAAAAAATACAAAAACTAACTAACTTACTAAGGACTAGCGACGGTGTTTCTGAAATGAGTAAAAGGACAAAGATTAACTAAATTCATACAACAAGCATCAATGTAGAGTTTTTACTAGTTACAGTTCAAATTTTTCCATACTTACATCCCCGCCAATCTGGGTGGCCGCCAATCTCCTCCTTATTGCCCAACGCTTAAGGCGGGCCTCACGCTGCCTGCCCCGGAGGTTCTTGTGAACCTGCAGCACGTGTTGCCGCAGGTTCAAGTAAACTCCGGAGCAGGACTCGCACCTGTAGCGCCGTTTCACCTTCGTCCCTTCAGGGGGTAGATTTGTAGAATCAGACTAGATAACATACCATGAATACATATTAATACATATCAACAATGTCAATAAATAAGCACACACACATAACACAATAACACACACACACACACACACACACACACACACACACACACACACACACACACACACACACACACACACAATAATACACTCACAGAGGAATAAATAAATAGTCATACAATAAATGTACGTTAAATAAATAAATTATTAAATAACATAACAAGGTAATTTACTCACGTCTGTATCTGTGGCCCCGTCCGCTGGATGCGGCAGGAGCTGGGTCTCCCTCATTTTGTGCCGGACGGTACGGCCTCTAGCTCTCACAGCCGGTACCTTGTGGTACCGGATGTGATGCTGGGTTAGCGAGGCCGTATACGCCCGGCAGTAGGGACACTGGTGGCGTAGTTCCTTCCCCAGCTTCCCTGCCGCAACCATGGTGACAATCTCGCACTCGTCTGACTGTAATTGAGACAAAGGCAGTTATTTACATTAGCGAGCGAAGCAAAGTGAATCTCTCAATACAACACGATCGGCACTAGCAAGGTCGTCACCGGATACAAGTTTTGGAATTTTAACTTTAACCACAATTTGTTAAGAAAATATTCAGTTTCTATTCAATGGGGAATCCATATTGTTTGATTTATTAAAAAAAAATCACTCATCTGGCAATGCAGAGCGTTTTCTTTTCCTAGCTAATTTTCATAAAATAATATAACATCAGGATGCAAATACAGAGGCTGTACTCACACTACGGCCCGAGTTTTGGGGGGAGGAGCTGTTCTCGCTCTCGCTCGTTGAGTCGCTGTCGCTGCTGTCGCGGACCATGCACTTGCGGCCCTTGCCAATTCCGTAAGTCATTACGGCGCATGTGTAGTGGGCCACGGGCGTCTCCCCAACGATGTCCGCAACTGCATTCACATCTAATTCGGTAACAAAAGAAAATACTCAGTAGGCAGACGCAAACAAATTGTTCTCAAACTAATAATGGGTGCAGTAGGGGTGGTGATTAGGGGGGTGTTGTTGTTGCAAATGCCAACTGCTACATTTCAGAGCTGCATCCACACCTTCCTCGTCGTAGTCTCAACAGTATTAAGTAAACTATCACCGTACTTACGGGCTTGGTTACAATCTACACCTTCCATTTGCGACTCCTCAATCGCCTCGTTGAGGAATCTTTGTAGGAAATCTTCGTCGATTGTCTCCAGTACTGTAACAAAACACAAAAATCGCTAAGCAAGTGCAATCAGAATGTTCTCACACGAGGAGGGTAATCCGCAAGGTCTCTAGATGAAAATCGGTGACAGGTCAAACTTATGTTAATTTAAGATAGGGTGTCCGACAATTGAGTTGTTTATTTACGCTATAGACAACTGAAATGTTACAGTTGAGATAGTCTCCGACAATAATTCGGAGTATAAACAACAGTATTGTTAATTTGAGATAGTGTCCAACAAAAAAAATGTTAATTTAAAGTAGAAACAACTGAAATGGTAATTTGTGTTAGTGTCTGGTAGGGGTGAGGGCTAGAGGGGTATTGTTATTCAACTGCCAACTGCTACATTTCAAAGCTACCTCCACACCTTCCTCGTCGTAGTCTCGATAAAAATGAAATAAAATATCACCGTACTTACGGCGATCCACTAGCAGAGGCTCTGCTGCCTATCGCGGCGGGGCCTCGGGCAGGTCGGAAAGGCTCGGTGCCCCGTATAGCCGGTCGGCCACAAATGGCGGTGACTCCCGTGCTGTAACCACACACAAAAATCGGTAAGCAAGTGCAATTGGAATGTTCTCACACGAGCAGGGCAATCCACAAGGCATCTAGAAAAAAATCGGCGACAGGTCAAATTTATGTTTATTTTAAAGTAGGGTGTCCGACAAAAGAAATGTTAATTTATACTATAAACAACTGAAATGTTACATTTGAGATAGTCTCCGGTAGGTTTGGGGCCTAGGGCTACACTGGCCAACTGCTACATTTCACAGCTACCTCCACACCTTCCTCGTCGTAGTCTCGATAAAAAATACAGAAAATATCACTGTACTTACGGGCAATCTCCTCGTACGCGGGCTCTCTTTAACAATTCTGCCACCAAATCGGCATAAGTTGGTAGGCCCACGGTTAGAGGTTGTGAGTCGGTATCTAGCGCCACTAGATCGAAGAAGTCTAGAATGAAGGCAAACGATTAGTCTAGGCCGTTAAGGGTTAACATTTTAGTCCACATCATAACAGAAATAAATTACACAAAATATTCACCACAGCACAGCACAACACAACAACACCTCTGGATCACGTCTACCCCACAACTAAGGGTGGTGGTGTGCGTAAGAAATGCCAATTTAAGATATAGACAACAAAAATGTTAATTTGAGCTAGAGTCTAACAATGAAAATGCTAATTTAAGGTATAGATGGACAACGAAAATGTTAATTTGAGCTAGAGTCTAACAATAGAAATGTTAATTTGAGGTACCCATGGACAACAGAAATGCTAATTTGAGGTATAAACAACAGAAATGAAGGCGAACAATTAGTCTAGGCCGTTAACGATTAACATTTTAGTACACATTATATTAGGGTCTTGCCGACGGCGTCCAAAAACCCGACGCCGTTTTCCGCGACGCCACCGACGCCACCCGTAACTCGGCCATCGTTGGGCCGATCAGCGTCGTTTTTTCACTTTTACATTCGTTATCGTCATTTAAGTGCACCGTATAAATTTCGTGTTTGTTAGACGAACGGTTCGCGAACACTTATATGTTAATCAGACGTCGTTGGCGTCGCGACACCGCCGGTTATTGCGTTGTGTTTGCCTTGTCGAGACGATCTCTTAGAGCGGTCACACCACCCGTTTATGTCGTACGGTTCGCCCACGATCCACAAGCGCTCCTTGACCGTACGGCCATTTTGTAATTTTACATTCCATCGAATAACTCGGTAACCGTTAGCGCTAGAGCGGTGAATTTTAGTACACGCACGGCTTAAGTCAACGCCAATCGACGTATAACCATCGCGGTGACGTGTGACGTACCGTTATCAAGCTCGCTATCCAAACGACGTACCCACGGACAAGAACGAAACTATAGTATATAGTACATCAGCCCAGGACGTTTTGCTTACAAAAAAGGTCGACGCATTTTGACTTTGGAATATGTTAAAACAATGTTACCTGAGTTGTAATTCATGAGGTGCTTAGCTGGCAAACCTGCCCAGGGACTGCCACCTTATCGTGGTGGGCAGGTTTGCGTGCTTTGTTGATCTCGAGAGCTATGCCGGCGGAAGCGTATGCTTCTGGTAGGGCCACCCAAGCCGGACTGGTCGAGGAGGAGAAGTCAGACGAAGTGCAGTCTACACCCCAATCCCCTTTCCCCCCCACTGTCCCATTGAATATTTCTCCTCCCACTTGGCCCTGCCCTCCCTTGCTGGACTCCCGTATGACGACTCACGCGACGTACAATGAATCTGATTCGGATGTGGCTTTATTCTTCATTATCATCTTTCTCATCTTCATTATCACCCACTCATCGTCTCGATTAGCCTTCGTTGCATAAATATGAGACGTTAAGCCCCATTAATCAATCATCTTAGCTGGCAAAAGGGCCAAACACGCCGCCATCTTGGATTTTATATAATTCACGTTAATGGCTATAAAACCCAAAGTGCTTGACCAATTTTAAAAAACTTAAGTATTTTAAATTGTAATTTTCAATTAAAATGTACTTGAGTAGGAAATTTTCAAATTTAATAGTTATATTACACATTTAAAAAACATTTTCCTACTCAATGTTTTTAGTTTTGGAATGTTAAGCTTATAACTTTTATAAAAGCGTACAAACTGAAAAAAGTTTTCATATAAACGTTTTAGATAGCTTTATTTAAAAAATAACGCAATCAAATTCAAGTCTCTATCTAGAATAGGTCCCGAGATATGAATTTTTGAAGAGTCACGCTACGCTCTCTTGCCGCGCTCGGCGCTTGCCCAAGCCAGGCGCTTAGCGGTGCGCGTGAGGTCTATGAAGTCTTTCCTTCTCAGACTATCTTCTGATAGTTTATTTGAATTGAATTATTGCGTTAGCTTTGGTTCAATTATTTCAAATTTCAGGAATTTACTTACCCCCCCCCCCCCCCACACACCTCCTCAGCCCTCGATTTACTTACCAAGCTCTGAAGCTCTGATTGATTGATTGATTAATGGGGCTTAACGTCTCATATTTGTGCACAATGGCTAATCGAGACGATGAGCGGTTGATAATGAAGATGAGGATAATGAAGATGAGGATAATGAAGATGAGAAGATGATTATGAAGAATAAATCCACATCCGTATCAGATCCATTGTACGTCGCGTGGATCGTCATACGGGAGTCCAGCAAGGGTGGGCAGGGCCAAGTGGGAGGAGAAATATTCATTGGGATAGTGGGAGGGAAGGGACAGGGTCCCTTCTCATCGCCTCTTACGACTAGCAGAGTCACTCTGAGCCTATTCTACTCCGGGCCAAGACGGGTCTCCTTTCGTCGCCTCTTACGACTAGCAGAGTCACTCTGGGCCTACTCTTCCCTGAAGCTCTGAGACAGTGCTGGATGCAGCGTGCGATTTGTATTGCGATTAGACCATGGAAAGGCAATCAATTCGTTACAATTTTCAGTTAAAATAATTTTTTTTAAGGGTAAGCCATAAACGTTAACTGCTCACAATTCTTCACGCTTATGACTAATGAAAACAATTGTGTTTGATAACTTCCAGAGAAAACTTTTATTATTTTACAGAGTTTGAACAGAGAAACAGGACAAACAGAGTCAGTGTCAATAGCATTGAAATCAATGCTAAATATTTAAATTTAAAATTTTTCGTCAGTTTGATTACCCCAGTACAATGCGTCGTTCATATTATCCATGGGCTAAAAGTTCAATTCTATTCGGTTCAATGATGATGATATCTGGGTTTTACGTCCCATATTTTTGCAACTTTGGCTAATCGAGATAATGAGATGGTAATGTATGAAAATGAAGATGAAAATGCGTCACATATTAGTTTTTACTGCATTTCCATATTGGTGATTTTTCTAAAGCAAAATTGTAATAGTGTATTTTATTATGAACACACACACAAATGTAGAGCCCTATCTATCATTTTACAATGTCTTAGCTTAACGACAATTGCGGTATACATGAAACTATGTCTTGCACTCATTTAAAAATCAGATATTAAAGAGATATGCTATTTTTAACATTGTTTAAATTATGATGAATAAACTGATTATTAATTGACCATCTTCATTCAATTGATTTGTGAAGCATACTGTATCGAAACTCTGACATTTACAAAATGTACAAGACAGGTTATTCTCACGACACGCATTATTTTTAGTGACAAATTTTTCATCAGTGCAAGCTTTTAGAAATTATTCTAGAAGACAATTATTCGGGATTAATGGAACCAGTAGTTCGTCTGCTTTCTCAAAGGCAAATAATGTTGTCTAAGAAGACGTATCAGAATTAAAATGGTTATCATTCGTACAATAGCACGCATGCCATTGAGATTTATTGAATTGCTAGTAGGTGGTAAATCGACATTGGCTTTACACTGGTGATATTTCCAATGTCTTAGTTTATCCATAGTCTTCCATGTCGTGTTACTCCACGAACTAAGAACTCATCAGCCTTTAGGATTTCATCCTATGTTAAAAAAGCAGTTCTTCTAAAGTTCATTCAATGGGATCTGCTTTAAGAGCAGATTTTGCCAAACTTGCTAGTGAAATCGCAACCTGAGTGTGCAGTGCAGGAAGAATATCGTCCATGTTACCCATTGTACCCAATGTATGAATTGAAATTAACCGTGTTGAATCACCAACTCCACCTCTTACCCTGCAGAGCTCGTGTAATCCTATGTACATGTTGCATATCTTAAAGTATTACAGTAAACGTACAATTACATCAGTATCAGAAGAATGTACTATAATTCAACGTGCCCGACTTTGCAGCATGAAACGCGTGAGGTATTATTGGCATGTAAGTTTCTTCAACAAGTTCATGCAAGTGCCCTGAATGGACTGGCAAGGCAATGTTCACTATCAATCAACTGGCTTGTGATAAGAACAATGATTGTGTCTAGTTTTTCTGCTTTTCTTCAATAAGCGATTTTAAGAGGTGCTCTAATTTTAATTTAATATCTGATTATCAATGGTAAATATATTAAATGTGTACAAGACATAGTTTTTCATTTATACCGCACTCATTGTTTAGCTAATACGTTGTAAAATGATAGGGCTCTACATTATTAGCGCTGTAACGTTAGCATTGCTCTGAGGTGTTAGGGTTTTTGCTTTAGAGAAATCACTAATATAATATGCAATTGCAGTAAAAACTTGTACTGAATTGTATGGTTTAACTTTTTAATCCATGGATATAAAAGACGCATTGTACTGGGATAATCAAACTGAGGAAAATTTCTAAATTGAAATATTAAGCATTGACTTCAAACTCTGTCTTTGTTAATTGCGATTCTGGACAATAAATTAACAATTCTGGACGTATATATTCTTAAACATTCAAAATACTAAATTAAATACATTTTTACATTTAAGGGGTGCACAAAACTTTCCATATACATTTTTTGGTTTACTTAGAGTAGATAGTATATAGTTTTGCTAGTCTATGACCTCCCATATTACCCACATTGTGGAAGATGATGGAAGCGGGTTTGACTACTCGAATACATTGTCTTTGCATTTTTACTCAATATACAACATGTTTTTAGCGGATGAACCCACCAGGGGTGTCAAAATATGGCATCTCAAATGTATACATAAATATTAATTGAGTTTCTTGAGCGTTTATGTAAGTATGTTTGTTATTTTGTGACATTTGACTGTTCCACCAACTAAGTGACATGTATTTGTATCATAAAAGCTGTGCACAATTCTTAAATAAACGTGGTTCTCTTTTAACAACGTTAATTAATGTAAAAAAAATAAAAAATAAAAATTAAAACAATAAACTAAAATGGATATTATTCAATGGAAATCCCATATTACAAACAAACTTCTCATCTTTATTAGCTAATAGTGCAAAAAATAGCGATCGAAGATGGATTTTGACGCTTAAAGTGTGATTACCCCTTAAAATGTATAATTGACATGTATAATAAATTACTTATTCGTAATGTACTCATCAAGACCTTTCATAAGAGTGGTCGCAAACGACATTTGTGACTAAAGAATTTCATGATGTCCAAAAAGACACAGGGTGATATCTCCGAGAATAATGGCCAATTGGGTATCAAACAATTTTTAAAAATAAGGCAATAATATACATAGTTATAACCTTACGTTAAACTAACCATTTTCTTACTACAAGACTCACAATTAATATTTGTACTATTTAGACCAAACTCTTTGGACATCCCTGGTTCGCTGTTCCACCAAAGTTGTGTTGGCTAACAAGTGAAATTCAAAATGTAATATTAAGAGGTACACAAAACCACTTTCAAACCTTCCGCACCGGAGGGGGGGGGGGGGGGGGGGGAGGGTTTCTATTAGCTGGCCCATGGTCTAATACACTTATGCTTCAAAGCCACAACCACTATCAATGTGTAATACTGTGTGTAATCTCTGCGGATCGGTCTGAGAACACAACCTTCCTCCACGACTGTCTGAACGCAAGTCCAAACAATATTACATTTTAGATATAGTCTATATCTACATTAAGTAACTTTCCATACACTGATTAGATGAGCGTAGCGAAGCGGAGTGAATCTCTCCATACAACTCGATCGGCGCTTTTGTCTGTGTGTCTGTATGTATGTCTGTCTGTGCGCCAAATTTTGTTCGTCGCGCACAGGTCAAACGGCTTGACGTATTTTGCTGAAATTTTCGGGCAACATTTGTAACTACTAAACTCGATGCTGTTAACATAACCAGCAAAATTCGTCAAGATGCCAACCTACAAAAAAATAATTACTGAAAAACAAAATTTGTTTATTTATTTAATTTAATTAAAACTTACACACGGATATTAATTTTGTTTCACTTGTAGGTTACCATCAATAGTCTCAACACTTGACAATAGTTTCAAAATTGTAAGTTTACCCGTCATGTCATAAAAAAATATTGTTTATTTACAACAATAATTTCTTCATTTTTACAGTGTTCCACCGATATCGTTCGCATTTGCGGATCTTTGCAGTAAGATGCACATAGTAAACAAAAAAATAGCGTATGCAATCATACCTTTCTCGTTATTATTTGGAATGTCGATAGCTGTCTGAAAAAGGCTACAATGACGTAAGATGCCAACCTACAAAAAATTAACAACTGAAACACATGTTTTGTTAGTTATTTAATTAAATTAAAACTTACACACCGATATAAATAATTTTTTATTTGTAAGTCCACATCAATAGTACCAACACTCAACAACAGTTTCAAAATTGTAGCTTTAACCGCCTTGTTATAAACAAATATTGTTTATTTACGGGAGTAATTTTCTTCATTTTTACAGTGTTCCACCGATATGATTCGCATTTGCGGACCATTGAAGTTAGATGCACATAGTATGCTGCCGAAATGGCTTACGCAGTCAGACCTTTCTCACTATGTATTTGGAATTTTGATAGCTATCATAGAATGGCTACAATGACGTGTTATGTTTTATGACTTCACGGCAAACATGCAGAAAATAACAACAAACTTGGTCGACAATTTAAAAAGCTATTATTATAGTTTAAATGCGAGTTATTGTATGATTAAACAATATTACATTTTAGATATAGTCTGTTTCTACATTATGGAACTTTTCATACACTGATAGGTTTAATAGTTTATGAATTAGAGCCTATTGAGTAGACCACGGTCGAATGAAATTATGCGGAAATCCATCAACTTGAAGGTTTTAATTTCTTTAAAGAAAACTTCTTAGCGGATTTGAATAATATTTCGTGCATTTATTAGCAACATATCAAGAAATAATATACTTAAGTTATAAGGTTGTAACTTGATCCGCCATCTTGTAAAAAAATCATATGTTTATTATAAAGGTGTTTTTTTTTTTTAAAAGTAATATGATATTATGCAAATGATTTATTTGATTTGATACATTGAAAAAATCGCTCATCTGTCAACGCGGAGCGTTTTCCTAGTAGGTTTAATTAGATGAGCGTAGCGAAGCGAAATGAATCTCTCCATACAACTCGATCGGCGCTTTGTCTGTGTGTATGTATGTCTGTATGTATGTATGTCTGTATGTATGTATGTGCGCTAAATTTTGTTCGTCGCGCACAGGTCAAACGGCTTAACGTATTTGGCTGAAATTTTCTGTCAACATTTGTGGCTACTAAACTCGATGCTGTTAACATAACCAGCAAAATTCGTCAAGATGCCAACCTACAAATAATTAATTACTAAAAAACAAAAATTGTTTATTTATTTAATTAAATGAAAACTTACAAACGGATTTAAATCATGTTTCATTTGTAGATTCACAATAACGGTACCAACACTTGACAAAAGTTTTAAAATTGTAAGTTTATCCGCCATGTTATAAAAAAATATTGTTTATTTACTACAATAATTTCTTCATTTTTACAGTGTTCCACCGATATGATTTGCATTTGCGGACTATTGCAGTTAGATGCACATAGTATACACCAAACATAGCGTACGTAACAATACCTATGCAATATTATTTGGAATTTTGATAGCTGCCATAGAGAGGCTACAATGACGTAAGATGCCAACCTACAAAAAAAAAAACTGAAACATATGTTTTGTTATTTATTTAATTAAATTAAAACTTACACACCGATATAAATAATTTTTTATATGTGAGTCCACATCAATAGTACCAACACACGAAAACAATTTCAAAATTGTAGCTTCAACCGCTGTTCGCGCCTACCTCTCTAGTTTGTAATTTCATATATAGGTTTAAGTCTCTTCCGGTTATTTACGTCACGTCCTTCTACGCCCTTCGCTCTTATCTCGATTTCCCCTCCCCTTGTGACGTATGCATGTTTTCGTGTTTGAGCTGCATTGTGCAGTCCCCAGTCTAGTTTCATCTCTCCGACGTGCCTGTCATCTCGCCTTCGAACCACTAGCGAACTCCGAGCGTCGAGCTCAACCATTTGTCTACCCGCTGCTGCTTGTGGTTCGAGCCTCTCTTGAGGCGTTTTTCTTACTCTTTCTTTCTTCTCCTTTCAACCCTGGGTTCTTTATTCTTTTCTTTACCTAGCAAACTACTAGGCTAGTCTCTGCACTTCGGCATCACACTATTCTCCACTTCACTGCATTCTCGGTAAGTTCATTTCAAAATATACAGTCCACTTTCAGTTCTTATTATACAATCTTTTCTCTTTACTTCCCCGCGCTAACATTTTTTGGTCCTCCGTCGTCCGAATCTTCAGCCAGTTATTCCATCAGTCAAAGCTATCTTTATCATTTTCTTTATTTTTTCTCTCGTCAGTTGCGTCGTCCCGCGCGGACACGTCACTCTCTTCCCTCGCGCTGCAACTCGTCATACAAGTGACGTATTCAACAATACACGTTGTTGTTTTGACAGTAAGGTCAGTGTGCTCAACTACATTCAGCTGGGTTTACATATAACACTGCTTGTGTTGACGGATTTCTCTCGCGTTTTTTTCCTTCATAATTTCTTGTGTTTTCCCCTCTGTTCATTATGGATGATCTTGTTTCTGAACAAGAAAAGCTTGTTGCTCAGCGCGAAGTCATTTTTGCGTCTGTCCAACGTACGTACAAAGCCTTCGCTAATTTAACACCTGATAACCTACACTTAAATAGGCCTAGGTTCGAGAAGTTGTCGACATTTGACTCGAGTTTTCAGCAGATACAATTGGCCATCGCGGCCATAAATTCACAACTTACTGCTCCTGCTAAACCCGTCGAAGTTGACAAGGTGTTTGAAAGTTTTGAGACAGTTTTGTACGCAGCACAATCTCGTTTTCTTGCTGCTGTCAAATTAAGTGAAAATAGCGCTACACCCGCGGATGTGGCTACAGCTTCTCCTAAGAATTATATTAATCTACCCACAATCGATCTTCCCAATTTCTCGGGAGATATTTCGCAATGGACCGAATTTTATTCTCTTTTCAAATCTCTAATTGACGGAAATGATTCACTCGACAACATACAAAAGTTTCATTACTTGAGAACTTCGTTGTCAGGCGCTGCTCTGACTACTATTTCCGGTTTTCAAATCTCCAATGAAAACTACCCTCTCGCCTTTCAGGCGCTGATATCCCGTTATCAGAATAAACGTTTGCTGGCTAGTTTGTATGTGCAGCAACTGCTGGACTTCACACCTCTGAAATCTGCGTCACATGCTAGCTTGCAAAGTTTTCTCAGCGTGCATCGTAACGCGATTGATGCATTGAAAGCATTAGAATTACCCGACCTAGGTGATTTTTTGTTACTCTCGTTGACCTTGGCTAAGCTCGACAGTTCAACTCGTAAAGCATTCGAGAACAAACAGTCTTCCCACACTACTCCTAATTACAGTTCGGTGATAGAATTTATCGAAGAACAGTCACGCACATTCGAATTATGCTCTGTAGGTAAACCTACTGCCAGTCCTACCAAGGTTTCTTCCCCTGTGAAGAAACTGAATTCATTTATCGCTACTAAAGAAGCCACCCCCTCTTCTGGCTCGGGACGTGAGCGCTCTGAACCCTCGCGCTCCGACGCCAATTCATCTTGCCCCGTGTGTAAATCTTGTCACACGCTTTATAAGTGTGAGACATTCCGCAAGCAATCCATTGATGACAAGTATCACACCTTGCGCCAATTGCGACGCTGTTTCAATTGTCTCGGCGCTCACATGAAGTCGCAGTGTAATTCAAAGAACGCCTGCTCCACCTGCGGAAGTAAGCATCATCACTCTTTTTTACACTCCACGAGTACTTCCGCGTACCAGGACAATTCATATGGCAGTGTTCCCTTAGATCGTGACGTCAATCCCTCTCATGACGTCAGCTCATCCTCTCAAGAAGCCGGTTCCTCGAATCGCGTTCTCTCCTGTCATCTCCGAGACACCACGCGCAGCCAACCTACTGTGCTGTTAGGCACCGCACGCGCTCTCATTCAAGATTCTCACGGACAATTTCAACCCTTTCGCGCAGTGCTGGATCCCGGCTCGCAAGTCTCTGCCATATCTCAGTCGCTGGTCAGGAAGCTGGGCCTGAAAGTTGAACCTACACACTTCGAGTTATCGGGGATAGGCCTTGCTGCTACTCAAGCACGTGGCACTGTACAGTGCTCCATTACCTCGCGCCTCTCCTCTCTCAAAACACTCATGGTTCGAGCTCTGGTTCTGCCGAACTTAACCAGTCACCTGCCGACCAGTGAAGTATCCTGTGACGTTTTCCAACGTTTCCAAGGAATGTGTCTTGCAGACAACCGTTTCTGCTCCCCGGACCGAGTAGACTTTCTGCTGGGTGCCGATCTCTACCCCGAAATCTTGAATAGGTCAGGTGACACGATCCGCGGCAACAACCCTACGGCCTTCAACACCATGTTTGGCTGGGTTGTCATGGGACCAACTCAGTCCAAGGAACCACCTTCCGACCCTCCTGTCTCTCTCTTTGTGTGTTCCTCTAGCCTCGAGCGCAACTTGCGCTTATTCTGGGAGGTAGAAGAAGTTCCTCGTCCCCCTGAAGAAGATCCTGAAGATCAATGGTGTGAACGTCACTTCAAGGACACCCACTCACGTGACGCGTGTGGACGCTACTCAGTAGCTCTTCCCTTCAAACCGTCGCGTCCCTCACTCGGAAGCAACCGTGAGGCCGCACTCCAGAGCTACCTGAGTTTAGAGCGACGTTTGCGACGCAACCCTCAGCACAACGCTGCTTATCGAGTGTTTATGCAAGACTATGAACATGCCCAGCATATGCAGCACGTCTCTTCCCCTGCCAGCTATATCATTCCACACCACTGTGTCCACAAACTCACGAGCTCCAGTACCAAGCTGAGAGTTGTTTTTAACGCCTCTTCACCGGACCAAGATGGCGTCTCTCTGAACCAACTCCTACTCAGTGGACCGAAACTCCAACGTGACCTCTCCAGTGTAATCACTTCTTTCCGAACCCATTCTATCGTCATCTGTGCGGACATCCGTCAAATGTATCGCCAGATCCTTGTCAGCTCCTCGGATCGGGCCGTCCAACACATTTTTTGGCGACCTTCCCCCAGTTCTCCCGTCCTAGAATACGAGCTCAACACAGTCACGTACGGGCTAACCCCCTCTGCCTTCCAAGCCCAACGTGTTTTGCAGCAACTGGTGCGTGACGAAGGAGAACAGTTCCCTCTGGCTGCACATGCCCTCACGTCGCATACCTACATAGATGACATCGTGTCTGGCGCTGAAAATCTCTCTGAAGCCATCGCCCTCCAGAAACAGTTGCAAGCTCTCCTTGCGCGCGGCGGCTTTGAGCTTCGTAAGTGGGCGAGCAACAATCGTATTGCTTTGGCCACTCTACCTGAAGACCATCTCGAGACTCCACTCGTGTTCTCTAACGAAGATGAAGGCATCAAGATCCTCGGCCTACTGTGGAGCTCCAACTCGGATGATTTCTCTTTTCTCACCGTACCTTTCCAAGGAACTGTCACAAAACGTACGGCATTGTCCTACATCGCACGCATCTTCGATCCCCTGGGGTTTCTCACACCCTTCGTTTGCTCAATGAAGATCTTCCTCCAACAACTATGGCTGTCCCAGGTGCAGTGGGATGATACGCTTCCCGATCATCTCTCTCACGACTGGCTCTCGGCAGTCGCTGAAGTTCCCGCCCTTGCCAACTTTCATGTCCCTCGCGCCTTCCCTCGTGTTGGCCACTCTCATCGTGTCGTCGGCTTCTGCGACGCCTCCGAGAAAGCCTACGCAGCTGTGCTGTATCTGCAATCACAGACCAGCCCTTCCACCTGTGAAGTTCGTCTCGTGCGCGCGAAAAGCAAGGTCGCCCCAGTTAAACCCCTGACTATTCCGAAACTGGAACTATCGGCTGCTCTCCTGCTCACTCGTTTGCTACGTGACACCTTGCCCTCGCTGCTCCCCCTCGTCTCAAGCTCTGTTCAGCTCTTCACCGACTCACGAATCGTGCTTGCCTGGCTGTCCACTCCCCCTCATCGCCTCAAGACCTTCGTCGCCAACCGCGTCGTCGAGGTGCTTGAGAGCACTTCTCCTGTCGACTGGCATCACGTATCGTCCGCAGAAAACCCTGCCGATTGCGCATCTCGTGGTTTGACCCCGACTCAGCTCCTTGAGCACCCTCTGTGGCTCTCTGGTCCCAACTTCCTGCATGCTGTTCAAGAGTTGTGGTCTCGGACATCACCCTCATTCGACTCCTGTGAGGAGTTGCCCGAACTGAAGCCTTCAGTACACGCATTCGTAGCGCACGTCGACGCTTTGGACCCTCTGCTAGAGAACTTCCGGAAATACTCCACACTTCTTAAAGCACAGCGTGTGTTCGCCTGGGCGTTTCGCTTCGCTCGCCTCCTTCTCGCGAGACGCTCACATGCTTCCCCTCTCCGTGGTACTGTCACTCCACTCGAGCTCAAGGACGCTCTGGATCTCTTTCTACGTCTCACTCAACATCACTTTTACGCCCCAGAAATTCGCCAGTTGAGCCAAGAGCGTCAAGTGTCCTCCAAGCTCGCTTCTCTCAAGCCCTTTCTCGACCCCTCCGGGTTTCTCAGGGTGGGCGGTAGACTACGTCATTCTTCCCTTGCTGAAGAAGCTCGTCACCCCCTCCTTCTCCCTAAGGAGGCGCACTTGTCGGTACTCATTTGCGATCACTACCACAAGATTTCTCTCCATTCCGGCCCTAGAACTGTTCAAGCGCTGATTCAACAACTTTATTGGATCGTGTCTCTGCGTGGCTTGCTTCGACAGCGCATCCATCGTTGCCTCTCGTGCCACAAGTTCCGTGCAAAGCCCTTGCAACCTCAGATGGCTGATCTTCCCGCCCCTCGCGTGCAGTGCTCCAGGGTCTTCTCCCATGTCGGGACTGACTTTGCCGGGCCCTTCATGGTCAAAACCAGCATGCGTCGGAACGCACCACTCACCAAAGGTTACTTGTGCGTGTTCGTATGCATGGCTACCAAAGCGGTGCACTTGGAGATGGTATCTGAGCTATCCACTGAAGCTTTCCTGGCCTGCTTCGATCGTTTTCTTTCTCGGCGAGGCCTTCCTGCTCATGTGTACTCCGACTGCGGGCGGAACTACATGGGAGCAGCCAGACATCTGCGTGAAGTGCACGACTTTCTCTCTCGCGCGGAAGAACCCCTCTTCAGTGCTCTCGCCGTCCGCCAAGTCCACTGGCACTTCAATCCTCCCTACGCTCCTAACTTCGGAGGCCTCTGGGAGGCGGTGGTAAAATCCGCGAAGTCTTTATTGTATCGTCTCATTGGAGACAGCTCCCTTACACATGAAGAATATGCCACCCTCTTTGCACGCATTGAAGCCGTGCTCAACAGCCGCCCTCTATGCGCCCCCTCCGCGGACCCCCTCGAAGGTGTCGACTACCTCAGCCCCGGGCACTTTCTGATAGGCGCTCCCTTGCTTGCTCCTCCCGAGCACCTCTCTGACCCTGACGTCAATGTCAGACCCCTTGCTCGTTGGCACCGTGTTCGGCAAATTCATCAATCGTTTTGGAACCGCTGGAGCTCGGAGTACCTCAACACTTTAATGCAAAGGAACAAGTGGGTTCGTGGTAGTCCTAACCTCAAAGTAGGAGATGTCGTATTCTCACTCTCGGCATCTACTTCCCCCCTTTCCTGGCCGATCGGCCGAGTGGAAGCTCTCTTTCCCGGTCGTGACGGTGTTTCCCGCGTCGCCTCTGTTCGTACGGCGTCCGGGGTTCACACTCGACCAGTCAACAAACTGGTCACGCTCCCCTCCACCTAGGTGCGAAGGAGCTTTTCGTATCGTTTCTTCTTTCATTTTACTTGTTATATCAGTTTCGTTTTGAATTCTCGTTTTCTAGAAAAAATGATTTTTTTTCATTTTTTGGTGGGCGGTATGTTCGCGCCTACCTCTCTAGTTTGTAATTTCATATATAGGTTTAAGTCTCTTCCGGTTATTTACGTCACGTCCTTCTACGCCCTTCGCTCTTATCTCGATTTCCCCTCCCCTTGTGACGTATGCATGTTTTCGTGTTTGAGCTGCATTGTGCAGTCCCCAGTCTAGTTTCATCTCTCCGACGTGCCTGTCATCTCGCCTTCGAACCACTAGCGAACTCCGAGCGTCGAGCTCAACCATTTGTCTACCCGCTGCTGCTTGTGGTTCGAGCCTCTCTTGAGGCGTTTTTCTTACTCTTTCTTTCTTCTCCTTTCAACCCTGGGTTCTTTATTCTTTTCTTTACCTAGCAAACTACTAGGCTAGTCTCTGCACTTCGGCATCACACTATTCTCCACTTCACTGCATTCTCGGTAAGTTCATTTCAAAATATACAGTCCACTTTCAGTTCTTATTATACAATCTTTTCTCTTTACTTCCCCGCGCTAACAACCGCCATGTTATAAACAAATATTGTTTATTTACGGAAGTAATTTTCTTCGTTTTTACAGTGTTCCACCGATATGATTCGCATTTGCGGACCATTGAAGTTAGATGCACATAATATGCTACCAAAATGGCTAACGCAGTCAGACCTTTCTCACTATGTATTTGGATTTTTGATAGCTATCATAGAATGGCTACAATGACGTGTAATGTTTTATCACTTTAACGGCAAACATGCAGAAAATAACAACAAACTTGGGCTACAATTTAAAAAGCTATTATTATAATAAAATGCGAGTTCTTGTATGATTAAACAATATTGCATTTTAGATATAGTCTGTTTCTACATTATGGAACTTTCCATACGCGGTTTGGTTTAATAGTTTATGAATTAGAGGCTATTGAGTAGACCACGGTCGAATGAAATTATGCGGAAATCCATCAACTTGAAGGTTTTAATTTCTTTAAAGAAAACTTCTTAACGGATTTAAATAATATTTCGTGCATTTATTAGCATCATATCAAGAAATAATATACTTAAGTAATAAGGTTGTAACTTAACTTAATTAGGTTGTAACTTAGTGTATGCAAATGCCGTATTGAAATAATATAGCACTCACCCTGAGTAGGGAGCGTTCCAGGTGGCGGGGGGTTGGCGGTGCCAGTGGTGGTTGAGGGGGCGGAGGAGACGCTTCCCTCAGTGAAGCTTAATGTTGCCGAACACTGGCCGAGTGGAATTACGCCGGCATCTCCAACCACATCCTGGCCACGGGTGAAATTGGGCACATTCGCCGAACCACACTCCATTTCGGGCATTGGCATGAATTCCACAATGGCGGTGAAAAGTTTTTCCAGCTTTACAGCCATCTGGAAAACTTCTTCACTGCTATTGTGGAATTCATAGCAATTGCTGAAAAGTTTTTGGAAATCTTGGATGCATTCGTTTGCACTCCAATATCCGTTGTTTTCGAGTTTTTTTTTATTGTATCCAGGTTCATCGGTTGGTCGACGATTTTGTAGTAATCCTGAAAGGACAAGATACATCATCGAGTAAAATTCATGGGTAAATCATCATAAATCATATGTAAATCAATGTATAGTGTATGCAAATGCAAGATAGAGATGACCAACATGACTTGGGTATGACCACATTCATTACATATCGCAACAGTCTAGGACAAGTAGTGTGTTACCCAGTACATATCAATGCTACTCACAGGCAAATTCAGCTTTTGCGCCTCGCCAGCCGACCGATGGAATGGCCAGCTCGGCGCTGTTTTATTGAACATAACGTAACTGCAATCATCTGCCGGAAACGTTATTTGGTTGGTTTTCCGTCCAGGACCCTTATTCTGTAACAGAAAGAGAGAACTACTCCCTGGAAAACGAAACGAAGACTCGATTTGGTATTCTATAACGCCGTTTTGTCAACCACGTTCGTTGTTAACATTTTGTATTTTGCCGTGAAAGTCAGTACATGAGCGTAGCGAAGTGGAGTGAATCTCTCCATACAACTCGATCGGCACTTTGTCTGTGTGTGTGTGTGTATATGTGTGTGTATGTATGTGCGCTATATTTTGACCGTCGCGCACAGGTCAAACGGCTTGACGTATTTGGCTGCAATTTTCTGTCAACATTTGTGACCACTAAACTCGATGCTGTTAACAAAACCAGCAACATTAGTCAAGATGCCAACCTACAAGAAAATAATTACTGCAAAAAAAATGTGTTTATTTGTTTAATTAACTTTAAACTTACACACGGATTTAAATGATGTTTCACTTGTAGATTAAACATTAACGGTAACAACATTTGACAAAGGTTTTAATATTGTAAGTTTATCCGCCATGGTATAAAAAAATATTGTTTATTCACTACAATAATTTCTTCATTTTTACAGTGTTCCACCGATATGATTTGCATTTGCGGACTATTGCAGTTAGATGCACATAGTATACACCAAACATAGCGTACGTAACAATACCTATGCAATATTATTTGGAATTTCGATAGCTGCCATAGAGAGGCTACAATGACGTAAGATGCCAACCTACAAAAAAAAAAAATGAAACACATGTTTTGTTATTTATTTAATTAAATTAAAACTTACACACCGATATAAATAATTTTTTATATGTGAGTCCACATCAATAGTACCAACACACGAAAACAGTTTCAAAATTGTAGCTTCAACCGCCATGTTATAAACAAATATTGTTTATTTACGGAAGTAATTTTCTTCGTTTTTACAGTGTTCCACCGATATGATTCGCATTTGCGGACCATTGAAGTTAGATGCACATAATATGCTGCCAAAATGGCTAACGCAGTCAGACCTTTCTCACTATGTATTTGGATTTTTGATAGCTATCATAGAATGGCTACAATGACGTGTTATGTTTTATCACTTTAACGGCAAACATGCAGAAAATAACAACAAACTTGGGCTACAATTTAAAAAGCTATTATTATAATAAAATGCGAGTTCTTGTATGATTAAACAATATTGCATTTTAGATATAGTCTGTTTCTACATTATGGAACTTTCCATACGCGGTTTGGTTTAATAGTTTATGAATTAGAGGCTATTGAGTAGACCACGGTCGAATGAAATTATGCGGAAATCCATCAACTTGAAGGTTTTAATTTCTTTAAAGAAAACTTCTTAACGGATTTAAATAATATTTCGTGCATTTATTAGCAACATATCAAGAAATAATATACTTAAGTAATAAGGTTGTAACTTGATCCGCCATCTTGTAAATAAATCATATGTTTATTATAAAGGTGTTTTTTTTTGTGCAATATGATATGCAAAAGATTTATTTGATTTGATACATTGAAAAATATCGCTCATCTGTCAACGCGGAGCGTTTTCCTAGTATAGATGAAACAGCACAAGCAATAATGTTTTTTAATATTCTTCCCATGGTTGATTGGAAAAGACGTGTTCTTCAGACAACAGAAATAAACTACCAGTCGAGCCCGTATATAACGAACTCGCTTTTAACGAAATTCCGGATTTAACGAATTTTTTTTAATTTATTCGAAAAAAATGACCTTTTACATGTTAAAATTTACCCATTTAACGAACGTTTTTGGGACGGTTCTCGGTTTTAACGAACGTTTTTGGTGAATGAGCGTCTTTTTTTAATGTTTTGTACGCGGCATTGCATACCGAAAAGCAACAAAACTTGAGGATCAAGCGAGTTACGAGATCGATGATATTTAGCGTAACGGCCGATGTTTTCACAATGTCTAGTACGCTACTACTGACAGGTGCGTAGCCGAGCCCTCCAGCAGGCAGTGCGAGGGTGGCAGGCAACAGAAGCAAGGTCATTGCTCTCAGCTCTCGCTCGCTTGCTACTCGCATTCCACAGTTTGACGAAGCTATCTCGCGATGGAGCACGTAAAGCAGAAACGGAAGATATTGTCACTGAAAACAAAAATTGAAATTCTCCGCGACGTCGATCGAAAAGTTAAAAAAGGTGCGATCGCGATCAAGTACGGGATAGCTCCCAGTTCGTTATCGACAATCTTGCGTGATCGCGATAAAATTGAACGCGCGAACAGTAAAACAGTTTTGCGTAACGATAGGAAACGTGTGCGATCGGCTGTCCACAGTGATGTAGAGCAGGCGCTCTACACTTGGTTTTCAGACATTCGAGCGCGCAACGTACCAATTAGTGGGCCTTTGTTAAAGGCAAAAGCGGCCCACTTTGCCACAGCCTTAAACAAAGACTTTCGCCCGGGTAATGGGTGGCTTGAACGATTCAAAAAGCGCTACAACATTGGCTACAAGTCAATTTGTGGCGAAAGTAATGTTGTGAACTTGGAAACATGTTCAACATGGCTTGCAGACAACGAAGAGCTGATATGCAAATTCGAACCTCGCGACGTCTACAACTGCGACGAAACGGGGTTATTTTACCAGCTAACTCCGAACAAGACGATGCATAACCAGGGCGATGCTTGCCACGGCGGTAAAGCATCAAAAACACGAATCACCGTGATGTGTTGCTGTAACATGGATGGAACCCACAAAACCAAACTGTTTGTGATAGGTAAGGCCAAAAAGCCTCGTTGTTTTTCTCAAGTGGGTTTCATGCCGGTTATCTATCGCAACAATACCAAGGCATGGATGACTAAAGTGCTTTTTGAAGAGTGGTTGATTTCCTTCGACAAAGATATGGCCAGGGCTAATCGCAAAGTGCTTCTTATCATGGATAATTGCACGGCGCACAATGTCACTCCAAACTTGCCCAATGTTACTCTGCTACTCTTGCCGCCAAACGTAACATCAAAGCTCCAGCCCTTGGATCAGGGCATCATTGCAAGCTTAAAATTGCATTATCGCAAACGATTAATTGAGCGCATACTCATTAACATTCGTTGTGGTCGCAATGATAAGATAACGCTTTGGACTGCGATCCAAATGGTCAACGGTGCCTGGGGCAGTGTTAAAGAGAGCACGATTGCCAATTGCTGGAAACATGCAGGCTTCGAGTTTGAAGACACAGATGCATTGTCTGTGGAGTCCGACCACGAGTGGCAAAACAATGGCATGGTGTCTGACAGCGACGAAGATGCTGACGTCATCGACACGCCCACGCGAAACAATCCGCCTATGGAAGACGAAGGAATGGTCGCCGAGCTTCAAAAACTCTGTCAGGAACTTCCCGACAATGATGAAGCTGACGAAGAAACTGTTAAGCACTATCTCTCTGCCGATGCCGATTTGCAAACAAGTGAGGAATTATCAGATGAAATGATAATTGAATCACTTCAGAAGGAGCCCGATAACGCGGAAAACGAAGACGACGACGAAGAAGACGAGATTCCTGTCACTACTAAGGAAGTGTTGGACAGTCTTGACACGTTACGTCGATATCTCGTGCAAAACTCGTTGCTCGAAGAAGCTGGTGATTCATATCTCAAAATCGAAAGTGCAGTGTTAAATGACAAGTTACGCAAAAAGGTGCAAAAGCCAATCACGCATTTCTTTAAACGCCGTGATGCTTCTCAATAAGATCAGTGTCGAGTGTGCTTAAAATTCTCGAGTGCTTAAAATAAGGTGCTGTTCCTTCACTTAATATTTATGTTTAGTTTTAATGACAAGAACAATCATAATTTTAAAAATAACTCGTAACTTACTGCGGTATAAAGTTCTTGATGTAAGTATTTCTCATTGTGCCGTGGTGATATAATTTTAAGTTAACGTGACTTAAATAAATATCGCTGATTTTAATTAAATAATTAATTTATAAGCTCGTATTACGTAGTTTTATTATATCCTGAAGCCTCCCCTTGAACGATCTCGCGTCTCGCCCTTCTGTTGAAAAAGCTAACGTATGTTGCCGACGGGCGACCGCACGTGCTGCTAGCGCGGGCACGGGCACGGGCGGGTTTGGCGGCCGGTGATGCGTCGATTGCCGCGAGCAGCGTGCGCTGCATTCCCGCACTTGCTGTCAGTAGGCCTATGTCACGTAGTAAGCTCGCGCCTAGACCCACGTAAGCCTAACTGATTTGTTAACGCAAATAAAGCTTCTCACACAGATCCAGTGGCTTGGGTACCATCATATTGATATATTTCACGAAAATCATTATTTTAACCTTAAAACACACATTAAAAATAGAAGTCCGTTTTTAACGAAATTCGGTTTTAACGAACTGAAAATCGGTAATTATCAATTTCGTTATAAACGGGCTCGACTGTACGTATTGAAATAATATAGCACCCACCCTGAGTAGGGAGCGTTCCAGGTGGCGGGGGGTTGGCGGTGCCAGTGGTGGTTGAGGGGGCGGAGGAGACGCTTCCCTCAGTGAAGCTTAATGTTGCCGAACACTGGCCGAGTGGAATTACGCCGGCATCTCCAACCACATCCTGGCCACGGGTGAAATTGGGCACATTCGCCGAACCACACTCCATTTCGGGCATTGGCATGAATTCCACAATGGCGGTCAAAAGTTTTTCCAGCTTTACAGCCATCTGGAAAACTTCTTCACTGCTATTGTGGAATTCATAGCAATTGCTGAAAAGTTTTTGGAAATCTTGGATGCATTCGTTTGCACTCCAATATCCGTTGTTTTCGAGTTTTTTTTTTATTGTATCCAGGTTCATCGGTTGGTCGACGATTTTGTAGTAATCCTGAAAGCACAAGATACATCATCGAGTAAAATTCATGGGTAAATCATCATAAATCATACGTAAATCAATGTACAGTGTATGCAAATGCAAGATAGAGATGACCAACATGACTTGGGTATGACCACATTCATTACATATCGCAACAGTCTAGGACAAGTAGTGTGTTACCCAGAACATATCAATGCTACTCACAGGCAAATTCAGCTTTTGCGCCTCGCCAGCCGACCGATGGAATGGCCAGCTCGGCGCTGTTTTATTGAACATAACGTAACTGCAATCATCTGCCAGAAACGTTATTTGGTTGGTTTTCCGTCCAGGACCCTTATTCTGTAACAGAAAGAGAGAACTACTCCCTGGAAAACGAAACGAAGACTCGATTTGGTATTCTATAACGCCGTTTTGTCAACCACGTTCGTTGTTAACATTTTGTATTTTGCCGTGAAAGTCAGTACATGAGCGTAGCGAAGCGGAGTGAATCTCTCCATACAACTCGATCGGCACTTTGTCTGTGTGTGTGTGTGTGTATATGTGTGTGTATGTATGTGCGCTATATTTTGTCCGTCGCGCACAGGTCAAACGGCTTGACGTATTTGGCTGCAATTTTCTGTCAACATTTGTGACCACTAAACTCGATGCTGTTAACAAAACCAGCAACATTCGTCAAGATGCCAACCTACAAGAAAATAATTACTGCAAAAAAAATGTGTTTATTTATTTAATTAACTTTAAACTTACACACGGATTTAAATGATGTTTCACTTGTAGATTAAACATTAACGGTAACAACATTTGACAAAAGTTTTAATATTGTAAGTTTATCCGCCATGATGGTATAAAAAAATATTGTTTATTTACTACAATAATTTCTTCATTTTTACAGTGTTCCACCGATATGATTCGCATTTGGGGACTATTGCAGTTAGATGTACATATGTTACACCAAACATAGCGTACGTAATTATACATGTTCGTTATTTGGAATTTTGATAGCTGTCATAGAATGGATACAATGACGTAAGATGCCAACCTACAAAAAATTAATAACTGAATAACATGTTTTTTTAGTTTATTGAATTCAATAACCATTTGCACACGGATAAAAATAATTTTTTGCTTGTAGGTTCACATCAATGATACTAACACTCAACAATAGTTTCATAATTTTAGCTTTAACGGCCATGTTATAAAAAAATATTGTTTATTTTCGGCAGACATTTTCTTCATTTTTACAGTGTTCCACCAATATGATTCGCATTTGCGGACCATTGAAGTTAAAAGCACATAAAATGCTGCAGGAATGGCGTTGGGAGTCAGACCTTTCTCACTATGTATTTGGAATTTTGATAGCTATCATAGAATGGCTACAATGACGTGTTATGTTTTATCACTTTAACGGCAAACATGCAGAAAATAACAACAAACTTGGGCTACAATTTAAAAAGCTATTATTATAATAAAATGCAAGTTCTTGTATGATTAAACAATATTGCATTTTAGATATAGTCTGTTTCTACATTATGGAACTTTCCATACGCGGATTGGTTTAATAGTTTATGAATTAGAGGCTATTGAGTAGACCACGGTCGAATGAAATTATGCGGAAATCCATCAACTTGAAGGTTTTAATTTCTTTAAAGAAAACTTCTTAACGGATTTAAATAATATTTCGTGTATTTATTAGCAACATATCAAGAAAAAATTTACTTAAGTAATAAGGTTGTAACTTGATCCGCCATCTTGTAAAAAAATCATATGTTTATTATAAAGGTATTTTTTTTTTTTAAAGAGTAATATGATATGCAAATGATTTATTTGATTTGATACATTGAAAAAAATCGCTCATCTGTCAACGCAGAGCGTTTTCCTAGTTAGATGAGCGTAGCGAATCTCTCCATACAACTCGATCGGCGCTTTGTCTGTGTGTACGTATGTATTTCTGTATGTATGTCTGTATGTATGTATGTATGTATGTATGTATGTCTGTATGTGCCCTAAATTTTGTTTGTCGCGCACAGGTCAAACGGCTTGACGTATTTGGCTGAAATTTTGTCAACATTTGTGACTACTAAACTCGATGCTGTTAACATAACCAGAAAAATTCGTAAAAATGTCAACCTACAAAAAATTAATTTCTAAAAAACAAAATTTGTTTATTTATTTAATAAGATTAAAAATTACACACGGATTTTAATGATGTTTCACTTGTAGATTACCATCAACGGTACCTACACTTGACAATAGTTTCAAAATTGTAAGTTCATCCGCCATGTTATAAAAAAATATTGTTTCTTTACAGTAATAATTTTTTCATTTTTAGTGTTCCACCGATATCATTCGCATTTGCGGATCTTTGCAGTAAGATGCACATGGTATACACAAAAATAGCGTACGCAATCATACCTTTCTCAAAATTTTTTGGAATCTTGATAGCTGTCACAAAAAGGCTACAATGACGTAAGATGCCAACCTACAAAAAATAAGTTACTGAAAAACATGTTTTTTAATTTATTTAATTAAATTAAAACTTACACACGGATTTTAATTATGTTTTGCGAGTAGGTCCACATCAATAATACTAACACTCGACAATAGTTTCAAAATTGTAGCTTTAACCGCCATGTTGTAAAAAAATATTGTTTATTTACAGCTATAATTGTCTTCATTTTTACAGTGTTCCACCGATATGATTCGCATTTGCGGACCATTGAAGTAACATGTACATAGTATGCTGCCGAAATAGCTTACGCAGTCAGACCTTTCTCACTATGTATTTGGAATTTTGATAGCTATCATAGAATGGCTACAATGACGTGTTATGTTTTATGACTTTAACGGCAAACATGCAAAAAAAAAAAAAAACTTATCGACAATTTAAAAAGCTATTATTATAGTTTAAATGCGAGTTATTGTATGATTAAACAATTCTACATTTTAGATTAAGTCTGTATCTACATTATGGAACTTTCCATACACTGATAGGTTTAATAGTTTATGAATTAGAGCCTTTTGAGTAGACCACGGTCGAATGAAATTATGCGGAAATCCATCAACTTGAAGGTTTTAATTTCTTTAAAGAAAACTTCCTAACGGATTTAAATAATATTTCGTGCATTTATTAGCAACATATCAAGAAATAAAATCCTTAAGTAATAAGGTTGTAACTTGATACGCCATCTTGTAAAAAAATCGTATGTTTATTATAAAGGTATTTTTTTAAAAAGAGTAATATGATATGCAAATGATTTATCTGATTTGATACATTGAAAAAAATCGCTCATCTGTCAACGCGGAGCGTTTTCCTAGTATTTTCTAACACCGCCTTGCCGATCAGTGTATTTTCTCTCTGACAGGTATACTGCGCGGATGAGCACTGCGTAAGCGTCCACATATCACTACGCCGGCCAGAGTAATTAGTTGTGACGACACAACCTTCTTTGTTACGGCGTCCGGCCTATAACAATTGAAAATAAAACTTACAATAGTTTTGCATGTATTGCCATCCTTTCAAAAATAGTTTTTGTGGGCCAATTTTTTTAAATTGGAAAATCAAAATTAATTTTGTTGAAAACGACAAGAGATAGTTTAGCATGTTGCTTGTATTTCTTAAATTATGGATGGACAACAGAACATATATTATTGTTTTATTATTTTTTCTTGTTCTCGATTTTTATTTTATATAGTTAAGTAGTTTGTTTTGTTTGTGTTGTTATTGTTATTTATGATTTCATTATTATTAATTGTTTGCATATCCTTATAGTTTTATTTAAGGTCCTCCTTTGTAAATCAGTTTTTATAACTGAATAGGATAGACATTAAATAAATAAAATATTGATTTGATTGGTTTAGTTTACTAGGTGTACTTGTGTGCTTTTTATAACATGCACATGTTTGCAATACAGAAAGCTTAATAAATGAAATAAATGAGAAACTTGCATCTGAATCTGCCATGCAAAATTCATTGATACTTTGGAATATGTATTCATATTTTGTCTAGCTAATTCCTTAAGGATGTGAGCTACTTCAACTACATATACCCCAATTATAAATTTGAAATCACTTACGTTTCTTTCAATTTCGGGAATCCGAGCTTGATAACAGCAGGCTCACCAAATAAAATGTATTCAAACCTGAAACGTAAATTGGAGAGACATGGATAACTTCAATTAAGACATAAATAGATAGCATAATATTAATTTGCATAAACGTTCATATACATTGCTTATTCTAATTGTATAGAAGAGAGATGAAACAAAGAAAATCAAATCGTATAAAGCTTAACTGGAACAAATTAAAACAATGTAAATTGTAATTTTTAATGACAATAGGTAAATCTTAATATTTTATTTTATTGTGTACGTCACTACGATGGGTGAGGCAACCCCATTCAGTCATACCGGTACTTGAATGACAGCAGAACAGCTGTCAAAATATTTTACTGACCTGATGCCGAAGGCATCGACAATCTTGTAACTGTAACAACTTACAGTGATTTTTTGATTAGATGAGCATAGCGAAGCGGAGTGAATCTCTCCATACAACTCGATCGGCGCTTTGTCTGTGTGTGTGTGTGTCGTGCGCTAAATTTTGTTCGTCGCGCACAGGTCAAACGGCTTGACGTATTTTGCTGAAATTTTCGGTCAACATTTGTGACCACTAAACTCGATGCTGTTAACATAACCAGCAAAATTCGTCTGGATGCCAACCTACTAAAAATTAATTTCTGAAAAACAAAATTTGCTTATTTATTTAATTAAATTAAAACTTACACACGGATTTAAATGACGTTTCATTTGTAGGTTAACATCGACGGTGCCAACACTTGACTATAGATTCACACTTGTAAGTTTATCCGCCATGCTATGAAAAAATACTGTTTATTAACGATAATAACTTCTTCATTTTTACAGTGTTCCGCCGATAGGCCTATGATTCGCATTTGCGGACTATTGCAGATAGATGCACATAGTATACACCAAACGTAGCGTTCGCAATCACACCTGTTTCACCATCATTTTAAATCTGGATAGCTGTCATAGAATGGCTACAATGACGTAAGATGCCAACCTACAAAAAATTAAGTACTGAAAAACATGTTTTATTATTTATTAAATTACATTAAAATTTGCACACCGATATAAATGAGGTTTTGCATATAGGTCCACATCAATAGTACTAACACTCGACTATAGTTTCGGCCCGTCTGGGCCCGGGGAAGAATAGGCCCAGAGTGACTCTGCTAGTCGTAAGAGGCGACGAAAGGAGACCCTGTCCCTTTCCCTCCCACTGTCCCCTGAATATTTCTCCTCCCACTTGGCCCTGCCCTCCTTTGCTGGACTCCCGTATGACAACTCACGCGACGTACAATGGATCTGATTCGGATGTGGCTTTATTCTTCATTATCATCTTTCTCATCTTCATTATCACCCGCTCATCGTCTCGATTAGCCATCGTTGCATAAATATGAGACGTTAAGCCCCATTAATCAATCATCAATCTCGACTATAGTTTCAAAATTTTAGCTTAACCGCCATGTTGTAATCAAATATTGTTTATTTACGGCTATAATTTTCTTCATTTTTACAGTGTTCCACCGATATGATTCGCATTTGCGGACCATTGAAGTTAGATGCACATAGTATGCTGTCGAAATGGCTCACGCAGTCAGACCTTTCTCACTATGTATTTGGAATTTTGATAGCTATCATCAGAGAATGGCTACAATGACGTGCTTTGTTTTATGACTTTCACGGCAAACATGCAAAAGTTAACAACGAACTTGGCCGATAAATTAAAAAGCTTTTATTATGATTTTAAAGCGGGTTATTGTATGATTAAACAATATTACATTTTAGATATAGTCTGTATCTACATTATGGAACTTTCCATACACTGATAGGTTTAATAGTTTAAAGATATATTTTTGTATCATAAAATAATAATATTTTGTGTATAAAGCTAAACAAAATCATACAAATGCACTAAATATTGTGTGCTGCACTGTGTAACAACTTGCCCCATGCTGGGGCAAGTTGTTACAACATACGGGGCAAGTTGTTTCACCACATGCGGCAGGTGTTTACAGTTAAATAACAAAGGTACACAGTGTGATAAATGACTGGAATATAGGAAAGGTGTTAGCACATACAATGCAAAGAAATTTAATACAAATATATATATATATATTTTTGTGTGATTTCAAATGAAGAAGTGATGTCATTACATATTATGGTAGGCCTATGGATTATTATTGTGTGGATGACCAGGTCCAATTTAAAAATATAACCTTGGTAAAGTGATCATCATACTTGCCACACTAGGCCTAATGTAAAAGTTGCTATCAGTATTTAAAAGAATGCCTAAAAGTCAATAGTAAAATACAAAGAAATAATGTATTTCAAGTAAATACTAGGTCTTCTAAAAAAAAAGAAACACAAAAAATAACTACTAAAATATACATTGTGTCATAGGTAGAGCATGTGATTCACAATTTAGAAGTCACAAATGCGTGCTTGACTAGGTCCTACTTAGGTTTGCCTGCAATCGTCACAAATAAAACAGGTCAAAAGAAATGCACATTTCATGTGCCCATGCTTTACATACACGGCACTGAATCCAATTTTTGTTGCTGTCTGGGGATGATTGAGAATACCTCTTCATGCACACAAAACATGTTGAATCTTCATCCTCTTCAAGAGTAGTGGCGTATTGGAGCCTTCTTTTTCCCCTTCTTTTTATCCATTGTAGGCTTACCGGTAGACCTAGTGTTTGCCGCTTTAAAAAGTTTTGTTCTAGCCTTTAATTCTGTTGCAGCTTGTCTTGCTTGTTTTTCTTGATACGCTGCATTTAACAAATTCTTTACCGGTGTGTCAGTTAAAATGGCAGTCTGGCGTTTTCTTTTCGATGATTTTGATTTGCGTGCAGCTGCTTTGGGGAAAGGGCGTAACTGTTCCGGCGTAACACGAGTTCCACTTGTGGATGGACTTTGTTCATTTGCTTCGATAACTACGCCTGGACTTAGGCCTACCCCATCAGTTACAAAAAATTGCTCTTCATGCTCAACAAAATCTATTTGGACATCATTGGCAAACTTTTACTACGTATACATGGAGGTTTGAAAACGATTTCAAACCGTTTTGAGTTTTCAAAACCGCATGTATACACCTCGAAAACTGGTTTGAATCGGTTAAAGTCAAACCCAATTTTCACGGGTTTGACTTGAAAACTAGTTTTCAAAACTGTCATGTATACACTCCACTGACACCGAGACATGTGACGTTCCATACTAAGAACTAAAAACAGTTTTGAAAACGTTTTGAGGTCACTCTCATGTATACACACCACCGATTTGGTTTCACTGAAGTCAAAACTTTTTCAAAACTGCATGTATACGAAGTAAATATCTCTGCTTCATTTATGTTTAGAGCATCATCATTAACAAGCAGGTTATCGGCAGCTTGTGTGTCTACGACGAGTGGTCTATCAGTTACTGATGAAGGCAAAAAAATCTTCATTCGTAAACACATCGCGGTTAAATGGACAAATTCCAGTTACCCGGAAGCCGGAAATCACGTTTGCTGGGCGTATGGCATCAGGTAGAGCACTTTTCACTATTCCCGGAATGTCATATATTGACATTGTTTTCCCTTGGTTAGCATGCATCCACGAATCAGAATGCCGATTAATTCCTTTTTTTAAAGGACCATAAACAGTACGGTCTAGTGGCTGCAGTTTATGGGATGTGTGTGGGGGGAAAGACACAAGCACAACACCATTATTTTTACAAAAATCAATGGTTGGGATATGAATGTGCGAATCATGGTTATCCAGCAAAAGTAGCACTGGATGGTCATTTGAGCAGCGCACATGTTTCACGAAGTGCTTCATGAACAACATAAAGTTCTCAGCGGTCATCCAACCTGATGGGTAAGCAGCTCCAATAGAACCAACGGGTGCATAAAGTAAGAAATGAGCTTTAAATTTTTTCGGGGAAAAATAAATATAGGGGGGACTGAATTGCCTGAAGCACTGACCGCTAGGGCCACAGTGACTAGCGTGCCACGCTCGGCAGGCGTAACAAATCCTACTTGTTTGCAACCCTTCGTAGCAATCATTTTAGTTGGGTTTTGAACCGTGGTGACACCGGTTTCGTCCACATTGTACACGTCTTGGCACTGAAACCCGTAGCGATCATATACGTCAGCAAGATTGTTATAAAATAGTTCAACATTGTGACGGTTAAATGCCGTTGCACGACTCAAGCTTGTGGCTTGGGGCGTACGTAAAGAGAGGGTTGGAAATCGCTTCATAAAATTGCTGAGCCAGTCAGAGCTTGCCATTCCTTTTTCAGGCCAACTTGCGTTCATTTTTACCGAGTTGGCTTTGGCGAATTGGTAGGCCAACACCCGCACGTCTCTTGTTGAGAAGCCGAAGTAAACTTTAGAACAATGGACAATATAGTCTGCTAGTTCTCTTTCTTGCTCATTTGTAAACACCTGACGGCCATTATTATATCCAACACCGATCAGGGGCATAAGTGTAGGTGAAGGAGCAAGTAGGCCTACTACCAGAGTTGAGTAGTAACTTTTTGAAAGTAACGCGTTACTTTTTCGGTAACTTTTAGGCTAACTAGTTACTTTTTCCTCAACAGTAACTTTTAACGTTGAAAGTTACTATTGATAAGGAACTTTTTAAAAAAAATGAAAAGTTACTTTTGAAACAGCCTATGGTTTTTTAAATGTACCAACAGCAAAACACTCGTATTGCGGCTGTTTCAGGTCAAAAATCTTCGACCCCCCCCCCCCATTCCTAGAATTCATACATAACTGTATCCTTTGGAAACCATTCCAGCAGCAGCCGGCTAAATAGGTGATTGATTGATTGATTAATGGGGCTTAACGTCTCATATTTATGCAACGATGGCTAATCGAGACGGTGAGCGGGTGATAATGAAGATGAGAAAGATGATAATGAAGAATAAAGCCACATCCGAATCAGATCCATTGTACGTCGCATGAGTCGTCATACGGGAGTCCAGCAAGGGAGGGCAGGGCCAAGTGGGAGGAGAAATATTCAATGGGACAGTGGGGGGGAAAGGGGATTGGGGTGTGGACTGCACTTCGTCTGACTTCTCTTCCTTGACCAGTTCGGCTTGGGTGGCCCTACCAGAAGCATACGCTTCCGCCGGCATAGCTCTCGGGATCAACAAAGCACGCAAACCTGCCCACCACGATAAGGTGGCAGTCCCTGGGCAGGGGCTAAATAGGTTGAATGGGAACTGAGTGACAACCAATAAACATAAGTGGATGTTATTTCTTTGTGTAAGCAACACTGCTTTGCTAGGACCTCACACTATTATCGAAGGTGGCCGGCAGACGTTATAGTTCGTAGTAGTATTTGGGAAATGGATTAGTGGATGTATTATTGTAATAAACGTAGCATGCTGAATGTTCGATGGCCGTGAAAACTTTAACGCGCTTAGGAGGTCCATCCATAACTTCGGCTCTTTTGTTGACATGTCCAATTTTGACTTCCTATTCACTGTTAGTCTTTACAAAACTCAGGCTGCTGTTCAAATGATTTCCGACATACTCCGCCCGGCGCCCGCCAGCAAGGATTAGCGGGTTGAATGAAACTTGAAAGCAATATTAGTGCTTTGTTGAAGTTGTATGAAAAAGTTGGCATACACTCTTGCAGTGAGCGACCGTCGTAGGTGTTGACCATTTTTCGTTTTTAGGAACAATACCACCATTCGTTTCTGTCACACCGACCATCGAGCACGTAGCCTAGCACGCGGTCCGTCTTATTGACTGTGTCTCAAATGTTTTAAGTTTCATTGCTAGTGTTTCATTGGTGACAGTTCAGTTACTAATTTGATTCTACGTACTTAATATTTTCCAGCAGTGGTGTAGTGGTGTGTATACGGGCGTATACGCCGTATACACACTGCTCCGGCTAAAAAACTTTCGTATGGACACACTGGTTTTGGTTATGATACGAGTGATACGCAATGATACGGTCGTAAAATGCCTCGAATGACGGACACATTATTCACGATTGTCAGCTTTTCTCCATTGAGACCAGCCCTGGATCTGGGAGTCCCGATATTCAATTTTAAGTTCCGCGTCCCGTCAATACACCAAGTGGGATACAATTGTCTCGCTCAGTGTCAATTATCAACAGCCAAGATCAACAGATATAGGCCTACCTATACTGGCTACGGGTGGCGTGTGTGTCGCGAAACCACTTCCCAAGCCCCAAAACGTATTCCTGAACAATTCTCGTCAGTGTTCCAATTATTTTTGGTGATTTTCTGGTTTTGCACCACAAAAACTGCAGTATTTTAGGGATTGCATTCAGTCCGGTATTGGTATCTAAAACGCTCAAAACACACTCTAAAAATCCTGTTTTTTTTTTAAATCGCTTGCGGCGCCATTGTTACCCCCCATGTTCTTTTGTCTGGAAAGATGTGTCCCTCCAGCTTCCCACTGAAGCGTATACGTACTGGTAAATTTGGCACTACACCACTGTTTTCCAGTGTTGTTATTTTATTTTTATTTATGGCGGAACTGATTGTTCCGAATAATCTGCTTCCATGGCATAATTATAAAAAGTTTTATCTTCTCGAAGAAAAGAATATAGGTAACTGGAAACAAGTTTGTAGCAAAGTGTCTGTTATGTGTGCCAACAACAAAGATGGTCTTGGCATCCAGAACATCGTCTTCTAATTTGAAGAAGCATTTGAAGGTAAGCAAGCATGCACATTGTGACATTATTTACTCATTATTGTTGTACGTGCTATGGTATGGACGAGGTTAATTGTTAGTGAATAAAGGTTGCGTCAGCCGGGTAGGTCATATTGCGCCGCCTGTTATCGTTTATACTTTGGAGGGAACACAAGTCACAACAACATTAATTCAATTTTATATTATACTAGAAGGGGCACAGCCGTATTTGTTACTTATCGGTACGTCTATACAAGTAGTCCAGGCGTACAACTACAACTCGCTCTTAATACGGAATAGGTCCTCTATTTTTCTACATAATTATACTACAATATTTGTTTGAGTTTATTTACCTCAGAGCACGTATTTTTGCCTCTGGGGGTTTTCCACAAAATGATGTGTGACGCATATCATAAAAAGGCGTTACTAAAAAAGTATAATTATTGTTATGTAATAACAGTTACTCACTATTATGATTAGGCCTAACTGGTACTATATGAAATTACGAATATTAATTCACCACTAGTGTCACTAAATAAAGTACAGTAGGCCTCGGCCTACACAGATTAGAATCATAATTTAAATAAATAATTAATTTAAATTGTCCCAAGACAATGCAAACTTCTTATATACAAACTATACTTTCTACCAATACTGACATATGCCACAGTTACATGGACCATGGGATTCAAAGCGGAAAATCGAATAGTGGCAGCAGAAATGAAGTTCTTGAGAAGCACACTGGGTGTGACAAAGCATGACAGGATTAGAAGTAGTGTGATCAGAGAAAGATTAGGTGTTGAAAGCGTGAAGGTAAGATTGGAGAGAGAACGTCTTCGTTGGTTTGGACATATGAAAAGGATGGACCTGACTAGGATACCAAGAAGAGAGTTTGAACAACAACAAGAAGAAGGGCATAAGAAGAAAGTAGGCAGACCAAGAGACAAGTGGATAAATCAGATCAAAGACAGTGTGGAGAACAGAGGAAGATCATGGAACGAAGTTGAAGCAGAAAGACTATGGGAAAACCGTGAGAGATGGAGGGAACTACTAAACAGCCCTCTGGTAACGGAAGAAGTGATCGAGGAAGAGGTTGAGGAGGTGGTTGTGTCAGGCCTGGCTAGCCGGCAACGAAGACATTAGCCCAAGACATGGAGTACTCTGCTACTCCCCCCTACCCGATAAATTAATGTTGGAAACGGGGTCAAGATATATATAATTAATTAACTATTGTTGGTTGCCATCTGGGCACTGTCTTCGAGGGAAATTTAATTAACATTCTTCGAATATTGTTATTGATTTGGGTGTTTTTGTTCGTATATTGAATACATACGCATACATCTCTAGGGATTGCAGGCTTCTCGGCATGATGCGTATCCGTATTTATTTATACTTAGATGTAAATTATTCGACCTCCGGTTGCAGTGGTTTCAGACGTGGAGACTGAACACTGCCCCGCCCCCGGCCATAAATGTACATGGCAACACACCTGCCAGTGCCACTTCCCCTCATATTTTAAGTTGCTGTTAGAATACAGAAATTAATTTTACTTAATGAACTGAAATACTCAATGCTTACGGCTTTTATTGGTGGCTCAGAGGCAATGGCAGTGTTAGAGCCTACTCTTATTTGAGAAGTCAGTGGTTCGGTTCCCGTCACCGCCGCATCGGCAATCCTAATTAGGGAGCAAAGCTCTCATATACGCGCCACTTTTTCTTCCGACCGTGGGTCTATTCCACAAAAAAAGAAGGCGACCTCTGATTGGCTTGCGGTTTTTGTTGACATTACCACTCAACAAGGATGATCTTGGGGTAAAGGGGAGCGGGGCTAGCCTATTTAAAGCGCTATTTCCTTCTGTACTCTGCACTTCCATTCTACTACATTAATCCTGTATGCGACTTTATTTGTGTTTTCTGAGTTTTCTCTTAGACAATACTATGTTGTTGAAGTAGCTTCGCTCCCTATTTTGGGTACTCCCATACCCGTGCTTGTTGAAGATATTCTGATTCATGTAAAATACTAAGATTGACATATATAATTTTGTTTCCTATGAGGGACTTACAGATTCCAATTTAATTTTTTTTTTTTTTTTTTTTTAGATATAATTAGCCATCATTCTTTATATTGTACAATTCAACGTCAATGTGAATCTTACAAAATGAATGGGAGTGAGGGAAAACGCTTGCGTATTATTATACATAATGACGCCGTTACTGTAGAGGGTTGGTCGCGACGCCGACGCGTTACGTGCGTCAACAATAATCAACATTCAACAATGATAATAATAATAACAATAATCAGCGGCAAACTGATTGTTGACGCGAGTAACGCAGGTAACGCGTCGCGACCAAACTTTGTCCCACGTTCTTGGCCTGTTCGTTCACTCGTCCATACCCTTGCAGTTGCAGTCTACTATCAACAAAATTTGATTTAAAATCTCTTCTATTATAGAGTGCACATCCTTCTCAACTCTCCAAGCTGGAGTCAGTCGGGTCGGGCAACCATAAAAAAACGAAAATTGACTGACGATGACGACGATCCCGATGACCCAGGTCAACCCCCAGAGAAACGTCAGACGACAATTTCAGAATTTAAACATGCCAGAAGTTGCAGTCAAGCACTATTTGAAAAGCATTTGATTTGACTAACTTCGTTGTTGGAGGAATTCATTCATTCTCGATTGTAGAAGACCCCAAGTTTCGCGCAATGATAAACGCCATCGCACCCACCAAAAAAGTAATCTGCCGCACTACATTAATGAATAGAATTCGGAACGAAGCCACCCAAAAAGTAGCAGATTTAAAATCATTACTTTCAAAATTATGTTTGTATGTTGCAACCACCACAGATAGTTGGAAAGTGTTTCGTAAGAGCTACGTGGGTGTCACTGTCCATTGGCTGGACCAACTAAGCCTAGAGAGAAAAACAACGTTGCTTGCTTGTCGCCGTGTGGTTGGCAGCCAAACACACGATGTTCTCGGTGCACTTCTCAGTGGCATCAACCACGAGTTCGGCATACAGAACAAAGTTGTATCAACTACAACAGACAACGGAGCTAATTTCGTCAAAGCTTTTAGAGTGTATGGCCAGCCGCTACCGGATGTAAGTGTAACCAACGTTGATGCTTCCATCGATGAAGGAGGAGACAATGGCGAAGCCGAAGAGTTCGTAGAAATTGGGCCAATCCTTGACCATGGTAACGATTTCGAGGTCGAGGATCAAATAATGTTACCAAACCATGAGCGCTGTGCGGCACACACCATGAACTTGATAGCAACAAAAGATTCAGAACATGCATCAGCAGACAATCTCCCATATAAAAGGAAATCACGTACGACTCTTGGTCTCTGCCAGGGACTATGGAACAAACAGTCCCAGAGCTCACTGCACGCAGATACAGTGAAGCAAGCGTGCGGTATATACCTTATCACGCCAAATGCAACCAGATGGAACTCCCTATTCGACGCTCTTAATTGTCTTAATAAGATTGTAACAGTACCCACGCCCTCTTACTACACTGGTCGGCCTAGCTCAGCCGGGAAATAAACCAACACTTAGAAATTTGAGTTGTACTATTAAATTATATTGTATCACATAGACAACGAATGCTCACAGTAAATAACTTGTCACAAATAGGTTTACAGACAGTACCAGCTCCAGTTATAGGTGAATCCTTCTTCTAACCTTGGTTTCTCAAGCAGGCGTCCATGGTAGGATTTCCAAGATGTCCTTCATGGTAGGTTGAATTCAGTGGTGGATCGTGTGTAACCGACGCTTCGAAAATCACCGTCCCATTTAACGGGGCAGGCGTAGTTGACGTCTGGGTAATACTAGTTTGGATAACTAGAGAAATCGTAAGGCTCAAAGACTCGAGTTCTTGAAGTTATTCCGTGTAGCTTTCAACACCACATCCTCTCTCTAGGCTTACTTTTCCACCATCTTCCTCTGTATTGTCCTTGGTTACCAGTCAACAACCGTTGCTATGCAATGTAACAATGCTTGTTCTTTATTGATATAACCAAAGCTCTCTACAAATTCACATGTGCACAAAGTCACTGCATTCTAAGCACAGCCTAGTGGATAATGCACAAACTCACTGCACTCTAAGCACAGCCTAGTGGATAATGCACAAACTCACTGCATTCTAAGCACAGCCTAGTGGATAATGCATATAGATGGTACTTTACAATACCCCTTCAAATTTTTTTATATTATGAATTTATTAATTGAGATTATAAAAAAATTTCAAAAAAATTATCTCCAACGTTCTCCACTTTTTAAAAATTCCATGGTCGTAGGTCGTTCTATCATACCCCTTCCAAAAATAAAAAAAATGAAGATGACAAAATGTATCTATATTTGTTATATTTTTGTTAACATCGAAACTCAGAAATAAACCCTTTAAATCTATAATTGGAAAACCGCATTACCCCTTCAAATAGCCTTACCCCTTCTAAACCTGTAAACTACAACAATGTCGTTCACTGACCCCTTTAATTCAAATGCTAAAATGAAAGTTTATGAAACCTGAAACCCAAATGACAGCACCATGCAATGTTAATAGTACCATACACTTCTAACCATTGGATATCAATCCCCTCTTCCAGAATCAACAATTGTCAACAATTAACAATTTTAAATTGTTGATTAAAAAAAAAACACATTAATAACTTTGCACCATAACCAACACCAACCTATAATCCTAATCCTATTAACAATGTTACTACAGAGTCGACAACAATAGGCTACATTAGGGACCAAATCATCACCTGTCAAAGAGATTCCATACATTGTTGACCTGTGTCAAAATAAACTGTCACTTTCTGTGAAATAGCCCGAGCCGTTTGTTGCTTTAACGTGTACAACGACACCAACTTTGAAAAAACATCAATGAACACCAGTTCATATCGTACCCCTCCAAAGCCTGTAGATAAAGGACCATCAGTTGCCACCAATTCACCAATGTTAGTAGGCAAAATAGGCTGAAAAATCCCATGTGACGTTCTATTTGCATGTTTCGTACGTTGACATAAATCACAAAATGCAATCAACTTTCTATTCAATCGCGCCATATTACTGAAAAAGAAGTTCTCTAATAACACCATTAAACATTTTCTAGCACCAAAATGACCAATCTCTTCGTGTACACTCATGATCACTTCCGACACCAGACATTGTGGAATACATAACCTCCAAATCTCCTTACTATTGTCCAATTTGAAGAACAACATGTTGTTGAAAATCATATAATTGCTATGAGCACCAACATTAGTATGAATATCACTCCAAATCGTTCCAAACTTATCATCTTTCTTCTGTAAATCAGGCAATTGTCGAAATTTTTTACGCAATTCTGAACTAATTCCCACATCGGAACTTCCTTTTATTTCTCCGACCTTGTTTTCTACATCTCTTTTGAACTCCCCTATTTCCTCAATTACTTCATTGACCTTACCGCCAACCTTTACAACCTTATCTCCAATCTTTTCTGACCTACCTTTAAAATCCACTATCTCTTCTACTAAACCACCTACTTTATTGTCAATAACCTCGATTTCATCCTCATCCTTAGTCCTCAAAGCTGTGAATTTAGTTTCCAACCCATGAAACATTTTATCACATTTTTCTTCGAAGCTTTTCTTCAATTCGGACTTCATTTCCCCCATTTCCTTCCGTATTCCCTCATTGTCGTTACGTAATCCCACATTGTCGTTACGTAATCCCACAATGTCCTTCCGTATTCCCTCATTGTCGTTACGTAATCCCACATTGTCGTTACGTAATCCCCGTATTCCCACATTCATATCCTTCATATCACCATTCATCTTAATCATCATCTCCATTAAACTGTTCAAATCAACAGACCTGATCTCTACCTCTTGAACACTCTCCTCTATACTCATATCTACTTCATTCTGAACCTCCTCCCCCTGCATCCTGTCCATAGTCAGCAGTGACTCTGCGAACGTTCAAATTAATCGAGCTTATAATTACACCTCAAATTTTAAAGTGTTTGGTTCAATTTTTTTTTTTTATATCTCGGGGTAAATGCAATTAGTATGTGCCCCAGCGTTGGTGTGCCAAATTGTAACAGTACCCACGCCCTCTTACTACACTGGTCGGCCTAGCTCAGCCGGGAAATAAACCAACACTTAGAAATTTGAGTTGTACTATTAAATTATATTGTATCACATAGACAACGAATGCTCACAGTAAATAACTTGTCACAAATAGGTTTACAGACAGTACCAGCTCCAGTTATAGGTGAATCCTTCTTCTAACCTTGGTTTCTCAAGCAGGCGTCCATGGTAGGATTTCCAAGATGTCCTTCATGGTAGGTTGAATTCAGTGGTGGATCGTGTGTAACCGACGCTTCGAAAATCACCGTCCCATTTAACGGGGCAGGCGTAGTTGACGTCTGGGTAATACTAGTTTGGATAACTAGAGAAATCGTAAGGCTCAAAGACTCGAGTTCTTGAAGTTATTCCGTGTAGCTTTCAACACCACATCCTCTCTCTAGGCTTACTTTTCCACCATCTTCCTCTGTATTGTCCTTGGTTACCAGTCAACAACCGTTGCTATGCAATGTAACAATGCTTGTTCTTTATTGATATAACCAAAGCTCTCTACAAATTCACATGTGCACAAAGTCACTGCATTCTAAGCACAGCCTAGTGGATAATGCACAAACTCACTGCACTCTAAGCACAGCCTAGTGGATAATGCACAAACTCACTGCATTCTAAGCACAGCCTAGTATAATGCATATAGATGGTACTTTACAAGATGATTAGGGAGAAGGAAGACGTGCTGCAACAAGTCTGTGATAATCTTGGTCTACCTCGTTTTCGCACTGATGACAAGATATTCATTGCTGAGTATTGCAGTGTTATGAAACCAGTGGCTTGCGCCCTGGATCGACTCCAAGCAGAGGAAACTGCATACATGGCAGTGCTGCTACCAACTTTATATTCTTTGCGAAGAAGGTTGGTAGCGATGAAAGAAAAGGGTGACCTAGAAATATGCGAGCCTCTGGTTACTGCACTCATAAATGGAGTCGATACCCGGTTCGCTAACCAATGGTTTCGTAGAGACCTAGTGTTAGCCGCCGCTGTTCATCCACACTTCCGTTTCTCATGGATCAAGGACGAACACAAAGAGAGAATTGCCAAAAAGTGGCTGGAGGAAGAGTTTCGGAACCTGACGCCTCCTGTTGACCCAACACCAGTGTCTATACGTGATAATACATCTTCGGATGAAGAAGGCCTGTTTGATTTCCGCCAGGGTCCTGCCTCCTGTACCACAACTAGGCACGGTGAACTAGAGAAGTTTTTAAACTTCCCCATTTGCAATCTGAGTGGTCTAAGTGATTTCCCCGTGATTCGAGAGTTATTTGTAAAGTATAACACGCCAATTCCATCAAGTGCTGGGGTAGAACGACTGTTTAGTGCGGGGGGTCTTATATTCAGTGAAAGAAGGGGGAAACTATCCGACAAAAACTTTGAGGATTCTTGACGCCTTAAAGTTGGGTTGTAAAGGTCAAAGGAAATGAAAACTGAATTTGGCAATTAATAAATGCATTCTTAATTAACTGTCAAACAATCATACAATTATCAATAGAGATCGGATTTATATTCCCTAAAAAACACTGAAATATGCGCATATATATTCCTTTAAAACAATAAAATATTCTCAAATAGTCCCCAAAACACCAAAATATTCCGTTTCATTCCTTATAATTTTGTATGGCCGTTATGATATAGGCCTAAGTGTCAACCCTCGTCTGCGAGACAAGAGGGCAGCAGCCCAGCACCCGACCGAAGGCGCTAGGTGGATGAACGGTACATTGGCATTGTGTTGTTGCACGTGTAGAGGGAGGGGGTTAGAAATAGCCAAGGTCTTTACTCTTCAGTGTCATTGACCGAAGTGTGGCCGGATGTGACCACTGGGTTTTAAAATTCTTCTGGAAACAGAAATATAAAAGTATTGTTGTTCAAAATTTTATTCATCCCTGCTGAAGGGGAAAAACGGGAAAACGAAGAGAAAATGCGTGTTCTGTAATATGTTCTATGTATTCTCAACAAAAAGGTAAAATATTCCCAAATATTCTCCAATATCTGTAAATATTCTGACATACCAAATGTAGCTAAATATTGCCACACAAGTTTGAATTTTTGGTATCACAAGGTCATGAACCGCAAAGATACATAGTTTCACGCAGTTGTATAGCATACATAAAAACATGCAAATGCATACAAATCCGATCTCTAATTGTTAGGGGTGTGCGAGCCTACGATTTTTAAGTCGAGCCGAGCCAAGCCGAGTATGAGAAAAAAGCTTGATTTTCGAGCCGAGCTTTTGAAATAGCGTTAATTGTAAATTTATGGCTGCATTTTATGTTGATGCAATGCGATAGGAAGTGTATGTATACCGAAATTTCGGTACATCTAAGATCAAGTACATCTTTGTTTATAACATAATATGTAAGTTACATAATTATTAATTATATTATTATAGGGTTACATAATGTAACCCTATACAACCCTGTTATTGTTGCGCGGTAGGTTGATAAAACAGTTTAGTTGAACTGTTTTACCGACCTTGGGTTGCGCTAGCGATGGCCATTTAGTTCACAGTACCGACCATAGATCGCACGGTAGTTGCATTATTAGGGAGCTTAGAGAGTGTATGAATACAGTAACAGCAACTTTTCAACTTCTGGACTTGTTTTTTAAAATGCATTCGTATTTCAGTAGAATATTAGGAGGACATGCTTAAGTAAACTAAATTTCGTGTGAAATATTGATTTTATTGCAACTGAACCTACAAACAGATCGAAATTCCATTATCACAATGTTGGTTGTAAATAACGTTATAATCCAGTTGGGGTTACTTTGTACTCAGTGGACGGTTGCAGTCCCCTTCACTTACCATTGCTCAATGTTTGTCTCCAAAAAAGCGGAACAAAGTTTGGCTAGAACTTCCGTGAAAATTAGAGCTAGATGTTTATTGTTTACTGTGAAAAGCAGAAAGCATCTGTTTTTCTACTCGCAGAATAACGAAACATCATGCTGCATCTATAGATGTAACATTTTATTCTCACGAGATCGGGGCCTAGGGAAAGCCCAGCTAGGCCTAGGCCTAGGCCAGGTACCTAGAAAAGTATAGGCCTAGGCCCTATACGTTCTCTCAAGTCTTATGTTGGGCCTAAAACCCCGAAATTTGTGTAACTTCATCGTACTTGCAGACACCTAAATATTCCTTTCTGTCTTTTGGATTCTTCAGTCTGCGTTTATAGAAGTATATAATTAAAACCGCTCGACGACTGACATTTTTAGGCCTAGGCCTAGACCTTGGCCTAGACAGCTCGGCTCGAGAATATGGAGTCGGAAATGAAGCTCGGCTCGGTACCGAGCTTAAAAAAAAGCTCGAAAAAGCTCGTAGATTCGAGTACTCGCACACCCCTACTAATTATCAATTATAATATAATAATTGAAGTCATGTAGGCGTAGGCCTACATATTTACTTGTAATTATTAATGAATGTTAAAAACTGAATGGTCAAGACTATAATTGTTTTGTAACAATTACACTGATATATCGATAATGCCAATCTCTATTCCTAATTAAAAAGGTTGCCCTATTGTTTTAGTTCATACTTTGTTAATATTTTGTAAGTTGTAGACTAGGGGTCGAATGCATAGTCGTTCCTCAACTCAGCCTTTCCTCAGACTCGCCCAACTACCAATCACAGAGCAGTCCACATGGCAATGGCCGCAATGCTGCTCTGTGATTGGATAGTTGGGCGAGTCTGAGGAAAGGCTGAGTTGAGGAACGACTATGCATTTGACCCAAATGTCGATTTGATTGGCGGCCATAATATTGTGTAGGGTAAGCTTGTTAGTTACAAACAGCAAATTAAAATTAATTGGTTACTATCATTGTATCACATCATTCATCATAATCATGACATCATTCATAGGGTTTCACGGTTCACCAGCAAGGTATATATCAATATTCAATATTAAGATTAATATTTTACTAAGTAAAGTAGGTTAGTAAATGCTTTGTACGCCATTATACAAGACCGTACGTCTGACGATGTTTCAATAAATCTTTTCAGGTAAGAAGTAGTATTTTGTAATTTTTTTAAACTGCCACTTCCCATCAAAATTTCCTAAAAGTAACTTTTAAAGTAACTTTTAAAGTAACTTTTAATTTTCAAAGTAACTTTTAGTTACTTTTTCCAACAAGGAACTTTTAACGTTTAAAAGTTACTTTTAAAGGCAAGTAACTTAACTTTTTAAAAGTAACTTACGCAACTCTGCCTACTACCTCTGTTTCTACCGGTACGTTGTCAGTTCCCGTAGCTGTAGGTACTTGTGACAGAGCGTGTTAAATACCTGAATAGAGTCATGAAGTTTATTCCATGGATCTCGGCTGCAGCACGGATCGAAAGTTTATTTTCTTCCACATCGTGTATGGCTTGATGGAACACAGCTTCAGGCATTGTTCCCCGCTGAGTTTTCTGTTTATATGTGCGAACCATCCTGAAAAAGATTTTAAATAAAATTATTCTCTAAGCCTGTTCATCCCGAGAGCTATGCCGGCGGAAGCGTATGCTTCTGGTAGGGCCACCCTAGCCGGATTGGTCGAGGAGAAGTCAGACGAAATGCAGTCCACACCCCAATCCCCTTTCCTCTTTCCTCACGCTCCACCCTAGCCGGACTGGTCGAGGTAGAGAAGTCAGACGAAGTGCAGTCCACACCCCAATCCCCTTTCCTCCCCTTTCCCCTTTCCTTACGCTCCCTCCTACTTGGCCCTTGCCTCCAAATAGCCTAGCCCCATATTTCATCTTCATATATCACCCACTCATTGTCTCGATTAGCCTCGTTGCAGAAATATGAGACGTTAAGCCCAAATATCAATCAATTCTCTAAGCCTATTATTCCCTAGGCCTAATCCTAGCCCTACTTTTAGCAATATGAAGTGCCAATCATGTGAAAAGTCAATGTAACAGTGACAGTTTGGTAGGCCCCTAGGCCTAGCCTAGGGTATTAGCCTAGGCCTAGCCTAGCCCTACTTTTAGCAATAGGCCTCGATCACAAAGGTTTCAGACAGTTGGCCTACCTACTGAATGTGTTAAAAGCTCTTCAATCGTATTCTACTAGGGCCTAGATGACTGAGGGCGTATCTCAATGTCCTATTTTGACGCTAGTCGACTAGCCTAGTGGACTAATGCAACAATTAGTGACAATTAATTACAACAATCAATGATTGTTGTATAAGTGCACTAGGCTAGTCGACTAGCGTCAAAATAGAGCATTGAGATACGCCCTGAAGATACCTAGCCCACACCCTAACCTAACTTTCTGTAACAACAAACCCCGCATGCCATTGTAACAACTAGCCCCGTGTGACATTCATTCACAAAAATCCAGTTATTCCCATGAAAGCATTCATGTTTCGTCATTAAATGAACACAATATTATTAAGAAATGTTCAAGGCACACATATATTTACATTAGACTAAAAAATAATACGTGAACCCAAAAAGTAGTGGGATAAACAAACTTACCTGACAACTCGCGAAACCCATTTCCTTCTACCAACTCCACAGCTTACTGGATACCGTCTTCAAACTTCACAAGGAGCAGCAACTATATAGAAGGCATCAAAACGGGCGGTTGTTTCAAAGTGTAATGAAACGTAGGCTTTGAAAAATGACTTGTATCAACTAAAGGCGGGTTCACACAAAATGACTTAGACTAACGATTAGTGTTTAAGACTAACGATTTAAGGTTTAACAGGGTTGAAGTATACGATTTATGTTTAAGCGTTAACAAACTGTTATAGTGATTAGTGTTTAAGAACGAGTGATTAAGAAAGTTGATTTTCGATTGTTGGCATTGTTGAAATACATTTGGGGATGGATGTTTCCGAGTACGTTGTTTTCCCAAGGCTTCCAACCTAATCACTCTATTGTTAGTCTTAGGTTGGAATTCATAGTCGGCCCCTACACCTAGGGGCACCCATTGTTGCTATGGATTTGTTTTGTTTATGGGAAATAACATGGAAACAACTGTTACCTTGGTAACAATGGGCGCCCCTAGGTGTAGGGGCCGACTATGAATTCCAACCTTAGTCCATAGTCATTCTGTCTGAACGCGCCTTAACCCAATGTAACAACTAGCCCCGGTCTCCCCTACTGAAAAACATGTTTTATTATTTATTAAATAACATTAAAATTTGCACACCGATATAAATGAGGTTTTGCATATAGGTCCACATCAATAGTACTAACACTCGACTATAGTTTCAAATTTTTTTTCTCACTATGTATTTGGAATTTTGATAGCTATAAGAGAATAGCTACAATGACGTGCTTTGTTTTATGACTTTCACGGCAAACATGCAAAAGTTAACAACGAACTTGGCCGATAAATTAAAAAGCTTTTATTATGATTTAAAAGCGGGTTATTGTATGATTAAACAATATTACATTTTAGATATAGTCTGTATCTACATTATGGAACTTTCCATACACTGATAGGTTTAATAGTTTATGAATTAGAGCCTATTGAGTAGACCACGGTAGAATGAAATTATGCGGAAATCCATATGAAAAATCAACTTAAAGGTTTTAATTTATTTAAAGAAAACATCTTAACGGATTCAAATAATATTTCATGCATTTATTAGCAACATATCGAGATATTATATACACAAGTTATAAAGTTGTAACTTGATCCGCCATCTTGTAAAAAAATCATGTTTATTATAAAAATATATATACATTTTTTTTTAAGAGTAATATACTAATATGATATGCAAATGATTTATTTGATTTGATACATTGAAAAAAATCGCTCATCTGTCAACGCGGAGCGTTTTCCTAGTATATGATGATATTTGGGCTTAACGTCTCATATTTTTGCAACGAGGCTAATCGAGACAATGAGTGGGTGATAGATGAAGATGCAATAGGGGGCTGTTTGGAGGAAAGGGGCAAGTAGGAGGGCGGAGTGAAAAATTTGAAGGGGGAGGAAAAGGGAGGGGGGAGGTTGTGGACTGCATTTCGTCTGACTTCTCCTCCTCGACCTGTCCGGCTAGGGTGGCCCTACCAGAAGCATACGCTTCCGCCGGCATAGCTCTCGGGATCAACAAAGCACGCAAACCTGCCCACCACGATAAGGTAGCAGTCCTTGGGCAGGATTTCCCTAGTATAGTTTTTGTATGTACCGTATACTGTAACGTTTTAACACTGCTTTTCAGCCTTTGATTTTGTGTTCGGTTGCCCCGTGTTGTTGTTCAACAGCACGTGTTTCCTCTAGCTGTTGCAACTCCTCCCGCAGACTAGCAATCTGTGCTATAGGCCGGACGCCGTAACAAAGAAGGTTGTGTCGTCACAACTAATTACTCTGGCCGGCGTAGTGATATGTGGACGTTTACGCAGTGCTCATCCGCGCACTATACCTGTCAGAGAAAATACACTGATCGGCAAGGCGGTGTTAGAAAATTCTAGCTTTGGTAGGCCGTGACTTAAAAATAATACCATCAAGAAAGCTTTGACTTCTGTGTGTTGCTAGGATACTTGATGTATTTCTTTGTCATTTAACGGTCTGTTGTTTTTATTGCCGTTTCGTGTTTGACAGGAGTTGAGTTCACGTGGGGGAAACATGGCGGCGTTTGTTCTATAACTGTGTCGCCCGTGCTCGGCTGATTTACCCTGTAATATTATTTATGAAAATTCATTACCGATATCAAGAAACATTGACACTGAAAACATTACTCGGGATCTTTCAGAGTGGTCATATGCGTTCCCTGTGCCTTTAGAGTACGACAATATGCAGACAAACAAAGCAAATGACAAAGGTAGGTCGTCCGTAGCTGTTCCTTCTTCATACCTTCATGCCTAGCATGATAGGACGGAACTACTTTAAATTTTCCCAAACATAATTAAGTAGTTGTTAATTTATAAGTGAATATAATAAATTAGATAATAAAAAACTAAAGTTTATTCCTGCATAATTAAACCGCAAACACATACCAAGAGGGAGAAAAATAGCATTTAATCCAGGGCCCATGTCCACCAACCTATGAAATAACAATACATGTTTACTACTGGTAAGGCAATGAGTAGAAGTCTACATTTAAGTTGGTATTACAGCGTGTGAGGTCACTTGCTATTACATCATCCGTGACGACAACACCTTCTTTGTTGGTGCGTCCGGCCTATACTACGTCGGCCTTGAATTGGTCAACGTCCTCCCGCATGTCACTAATTTTATGCATTATCTTCTTTTACACTCTCAATACACCGTTTCATTTCATCATGACTTTTCTTCATCTCTTCTTTCGCCTCTTCTTGCCCCCTCCGTGACTCTTCCAGTCCTTTTTTTATCTCTTCTTTCGCCTCTTCTTGCCTTTTCTGTGACTCTTCCTGTCCTTTCTTCGTCTCTTCTTTCATGCCTGCCATCAACTCTTAACAGCTGTTGGATTTGGGCTGCCATCCCTTTTCCTCTTTCCTCACGCGCTCTCCTACTTGCCCCTTTCCTCCAAAGAGCCCCTAATTTCATCGTCATTATCACCCACTCATCGTCTTGATTAGCCAAGTTGCATAAATATAAGACGGTAAGCCCAAATATCAATCAATCAATCATGCACTGGAGTTAGCAAGGCATTTCAATCCGATTTGAACCGAACCAGTTTGAGTTCAAACCGGGTTGAACTACCTATTTATCACGCATATTTGAAGCTGCTTTCAACAAATCAATTCGTAAGTGAATTGAAATCAAATCTCCCGCTTAAGCCTTCTAGATTTTTTTTGGTTGACAATAGGAATCTTAGTAAGTTGATATACAAGGCGTCCTCATGACCTTCAACTTTGAGGCTAGGTTGAAAATGGACAGTTATGAAGTTGTTGTTACCTATAAATAAACTAAACTAAAGAAGGCATTGCAGTGCGCGCGCAGCTCTGCAGTCGCTGCAGTCGGTTTGACGTATTTATCAAGGGTTTTCAATGCGATTTGATACTTTCAATTCAATTGATCAACTGGATTGAAATGAAACCGATTTGGCCCAAATTCGATACGATTACCAAGGTTTTCAAATCGGTTTGACTCGAAGCGATTGCACCACGCTGGTTTGAAATGCCTTGCTAACTCCAGTGATGGTTTTTCTCTGAGCTATAGTTTGTACGGCCATACACTAACCACTAGTCAAGAAGGTTCTACGTACACACACACGAGCAGTTACCGTATTCGTGCACTGGTTTACGCGCCGCCGTTGATTGTAATATCTTACTTCTGACACCAATGTTACGGTTGCTTCATGCACACCGTGTGGAATCTCAAATCATGTACTTTAAAGCGCAATAAACTCGGAAATACTAACAGGCCAACCCACCGGCCTTCACATCTGCTGTCACTTTTCCCAGCCCCCAACACCAACTAACGTTTCCAAGGACAACCAAACCAAACAATGTTCTCTGGCATCACAGCCTTCTCAGGCGAACCACAACAAACCAAGGTCTACTTGATTGCCGCCTAGTGGCTAGTCGTAGAATGATCAAGTAGACCTTGCAACAAACAACAACAACAGCGACTTATCTTCGTAACAATAGTATAAATTGCACATTGAAAGAAATGAGAGATACATACAAAAATAAAATGAAGTGTACAACAGTACAACACAGGGTTGATAAAAAAGACACTATTTTTTATTTCGACCTGGACACCGGTCAAAAGTGGTTTAAACCACTTGAAAGTGGCTAAAATGAAGAATATGTGTCGAATATGTACGAAAAAGGGCTGAAAATAAATCCAGGACATTTATGTTGATTTCATTGCATTCATTAGGCATATATTTATCAAACTCGGCATTGTAAAGTAGGCATAAAAGATGAAAAAATATCATTGATTGTGTTGGTATGGTAGATCTGCTTATTCCACCTATTATTAAGGTGAAATTAATATGGTTTCTATTTTAAACTGCCTGTACTAGTACCCACATCCGAACAATGGATGAATGAACCTGAACGCGCAGCCTTCTAGTTCTTCTAATACAGTAGGCCGTTTTTACTTTCTTTTTTTTTTTACTTTGATAGTCATTGTCAATTCAACGTTACTCAGTAACTGTTATGAGACTTGCAATAAATAATTAAGCGAGCGAAGCGAGCGTCTCCACTTGACTCTTATGGCAGTCGTTTTTTTAATTTTTTTATATTTATGTAATTCGATAGCGGTCGGACAGATTGTCGGATCGAGTTGAAATTTGAACCATCCACAAGCTTTGATGTGGATTGAATGCCATAAGTTTTGTAGACAAATCGGTCGAGAAGTTACAAAGCAACAATTAAGTTACTGCAAAATATAATTCTGAAACAAAATAGCAGCAAAATGTGAGATGGCTATATTTTAGTTAATATTTGTCCGGCCACGAATATGTTAATTTTATTGGAATCTGATAAGTATTGGTAACGTTGAACAAAAAATGCTCGAAAATTACCCACCTGCCCAGGGACTGCTACCTTATCGCGGTGGGCAGGTTTGTGTGCTTTGATGATCCCGAGAGCTATGCCGGCGGAAGCGTATGCTTCTGGTAGGGTCACCCTAGGACTGGTCGAGGAGGAAGAGTCAGACGAAGTGCAGTCCACACCCCAATACCCTTTCCTCCCCCTTCCCCTTTCCACCCCGCCCTCCTGTTGGCCCATTTCCTCCAAACAGCCCCCTATTTCATCTTCATATATCACCCATTCATTGTCTCGATTAGCCTTGTTGCAAAAATATGAGACGTTAAGCCCAAATATCATCATAATTTTTTACTAGGCCTGGGCCTACATCGTAGCAAATGGGCAGCCAGCAGAAACTTCAAACTAGGACAAGCCTACTTCTTTTAAAACTTCAAAACCATTTTTACATCCGAAGCTAACCTCAAGTAGAAGTAAGCTTAAATTAACTTGTAACCTGTGTACTTGTGTACTGTGTACTTCTTGAGCTTAGAGTTTCAGGCCTAGTGGTTTCGATTACCATCTGTTTTGTTACACAACAATCTGAGCATAGGTATAGCCTAATCTTTGCATCTTGTAGACGTAGGTCTTGAGTAGCTACGGCTTACGTTGTGACAACATTACAACCTATCATCTATTTTTTTTCAGCGAAAACTATCCAAACGAAATGGAGGAGTATTCGTGACCGACACACCAGAGAGCGTCGGGAAGAGTTGTTGGTGAAGAGGAGTGGTGCGGGGGCCTCCGACAAAAAACACTGGGTCCTTATGAAATACTTATCATTTCTAAATAGGTTTGTTGAACCTCGTTCAACATTCACTAACTTTAAAGTCTTTAAATCAACATCTTCCTGTAGTTCAATCTCCACTACACCTTCTGTCACATGTGACAACATCATCATTGATGAATATTTTCCGGTCACCGATTACTATTCCTATTCCAAAAGTCCTGATCCCCCTTTACTCCTTTGCAGTCCACTACCTCAAAATTCTTGTTTATCTTCTATGCCGTTACCTCTGCTGCCGAGGACCTTGTTGCAGACCCCCTCACCTTCACCCCCACCAAGCACTATTCCGCCAGTTTTGTCGGCAAATTGCACCACTTCCAAGCGAAAAAAAATTACAAACGCTGAGACGCCTGCGGAAGATGCTATTTAAAAAAAAACTCAAAGACCTGGACAAGGAACAATTACAGGTTAATAGGCTACATCAAATTATATACAAATCTTTATAGAACATAGATTTATTGAAGTTTTGTTCAATAGGCACCGTGTGTTAGTACATACAGCGCTATATGTGGCCAAATTTAGCAACAAACTGCTGAAGATTTCATTCCGCGGTTGAAAATAGTGCTGGATATTATTGTGATATATCTTGTTTTTGTTTGGTGTTTGTTTTGTTTTTTATTGTTGATGTGTATTTATTTTGTATTGTTGTTTTGTTTTGTGCTTTTGTTTTGGCTTTTATTGTCTTGTTTTGTTTGTGTTTGTTGAGTGTTATTTGTTGTTTTTACATCTAAAACGTGTCCTGATTAAAATGGTGGCTTGCCTTTTTAAGATTTACTGATGGGATTCATAATCTGCACGCAAATTTTAAAACCCGTATTTAATTAAACAATTTTCACAATTTCCCTTTATTGACGTAGGAAGAACGACGCTGCTTCAGCAGGTTGTTGCGCGACTTTGCCACTTGGAGCGCTTCATTCGTTTTCACTAGCGCCATCAGTGGCCAATCTCGGTGCCTATAGGCCTACAGGATTTGTTAAATTGTAGCATTTTAAAAGAACAAATATTAAATATATATGCTAATATTAATTAATTGTTTTTGATTGTTAATGTTCATGTTATTGTTAATGTTAAATGTTAGAACACGCCTCGATTTTCTTTCTAGAAAGCAGACTACAACGAGGACGAACTGTTCCTGCTGTCACTCGCTCCCGGAATGTCCCGTCTATCTCCTCGAGAAAGGGCTATTTTGCAGATAAAATTTAAAACCCTTCTTACTGAAGCAGAATTTGGCCTTTTGTAAGGGGCAATGAAAACTTGATTTCTTTATGCTAACATTATAATTCTAGATTTCCATTAAAACATTATCTGAAGAAATAAGCCTTCATTAATGAAGCAACACTGCGGTTATTCGTACAATAATATAATAATATAATCATTATATTCAACAGTTGACCATATGAATATCCACAGACAATTAATCATATCATATTTGAGTCACAAAGTTCTACTAACAATGCAGTGTTGTCCACTGCCATGGTACTGCCCCTTCATTGGCAAAATACGAGCGAACTCGTCACGAACAGCCTTGGCATTGTGAGCGCATCGATTGGCTCCTGCTCGTCCTAGAGGTGCCAATCCGGCCATCTGTATGTTCCTCCAAGTTCCTTGTGTAACAACTCCATCCTCATCCTCTTCGTCAATCAGTCCTGGTGGGCAGTATCGACTTCTCTTTAAGTTGCTGAATTTTTGAATCCAATTATGCAGACACACTGTGGTCTTCACGATGGCTTCTATCGTAGGTATAGTTGCAATGAACGGTTTTCGGTAGATGCGCCATCGTGAAGCTAAGATACCGAAGCAATTTTCAATCATTCTCCTCACACGACTTAGCCTGTTGGAGAAATAACTTTTAACACAAGGTAAATGCATCAGTATTTAAATAATAGACCCACGCTTATGTATTTTTACCTGTAATTGAATACCAGATTATCGGGCTCTGCGCTTGTTGATGGGTACGGACGCATGAGATTTGTTCTTAAAGGAAAGGCTGCATCGGCGACAAACACACATGGTAGTTTGTATCCTAAGATCGACATTGGTGGTGGTAAGGGTAGAGTTTCGTTACGGATGGCTTGGCCAAACTCCGCTTGGCCGAAGACTGCTGCGTCACTCTGTCGACCAGCCCCACCAATGTCGACAAATGTAAAACAATAGTTAGCATCACAAGATGCCATTAACACGATGCTGTGTTGGTTCTTATAATTAAAGAATGTCGACCCTGATAAAGCTGGTGCCTGTGTGGAGGTGGAAACAGATAATCATATTATTAACTATTGTTTAAAGTGTGGTACAATTGTTGCGTATGCCAGTGGGCAATAGCACAAAACCTTTGTTTATCCAGTCAGACAGAACAGTACTTGGGTTGCGTTCCGTTACATGCTGGGACTGCTGGGACCCAGTGAGCGCCGGCGTGAGCCAGCGCGAGCCAGTAGGCTTAAGAAACGGAACGAGCATCCACCTGCAGAGCACTGAGCACAGTATGGAAGACGGCGCGAAAATAGTCGTAAGCTATAACTGTCAGCCTAGGCCTACACTAATTGCACCCTGCCAAGAGAAATATACGTCCAATAGCATATACAAAACATTCTTACCTTTCTCCAGACGCTCCTTTTCATTGTCGTTCACTACTTATTTCACTACTTCGTTTGTTTCTGGACTAACTAGCGATATTTCGTGCCACTGGTATGTTATAGTTTGGTGCGACGCCATGACAGTTTCAAGTTTTACTGGGGCTACTGCGTGAAAAAGGGCCAGTACTTCCAGTGCACTGGAGATGCTGGGATAGCAAGTAAGGGAACGCTCAGTAGTCGCTGGCAGCATGTTTCGGAATGCATCCAGTAAGCTGGCGCACTGGATCAGTACATCCAGCATGTAACGGAACGCAACCCAGGTACATACGATGCAGTAGACCAACCTGTATGACAACATGCTTCCCATCGATACTGCCAGCACAGTTGGGAAAGTTCCACCTATCAAAGTTTTGTTGGGTTATGTTTTTCCAATCATCTTCTGACGGTGTAGGCAGGACCTCTTCATTTAGAACTAGCCAAATGGCATTACAGGTATCACGAATGATGCCACTCAGAGTACTTTTTCCCAGTCGTTCGTTAAATGATACTGATTTAATCGAATCTCCAGATGCTTAGTACCTTAAAAATGGAATTGTGCCGTTTAAACAAATTGATATGATACCTAGGTGATGGCCTAGGCCTGATGTTTATGACATTACTAAATACTGTTGCCGTTACTGCAGGGAGGCATAGCCTATGGACAAATCTAGGGAGATAAGCAAAGCCTTGAATAAAATGATAGAACATGCCTTGGCCTAGGCCAGCTGTAGTGTAGAACACTCAATGGTAGAACTTAGGTTTATGCTTATAGGCTAGGCCCACATAGGGTAGATGCCTAATTAGTAGTAAGTGCAAAGCGTATGCCAGGTAGGGGAGAGCGGGGCACAGTGGTGTACTTTTTGGCATTTATTTATTTTTTGCACCAGTAACGATTGAAACTCTCTGAAAAATTACATAGATCAAGCTACATCCTTGTACAACCATATGGTTAATCTAAAAACACAATAACAATGCAAACAAAAACCCAACAAAAATATACAAAATCCTGCGTAAATGACACCACTGTGCCCCGCCGTGGGGCACAGTGGTGAACAGTAGGGGGCACAGTGGTTCATATGAAATAAAATATGCAATTGTTTACAGAAAGAGTATTTTTTATTAAGTATCATATAAAATCATCATAGTTGTACATAGGGCTTGCTTTTTTTTTACTTTAACAAAGCATCATACTCTTTGAGATCTTTCCCGAACAGAATTTTGCCGAGCGTTCTCTCGGTAGACCCCTTTGTTATTGGTTTTGAAAGTTTTTTTATGACATCTGAGGATTCAACAAATGATGGCTCTTTGTCATCGAAGCTAAAACAAAATCCGGGTAAGTTACGCTTCAAAAACTTAACAAGGAACAAATCACCGTCAATATCGCAGATCTCGCCGGCAAACAAATTGTATGACTTTTTAGTAGTAAACCGAACTAAAACGAAATCCCCTTTTTCGTACCCACCGTCAGACCTACTATCGTTCAACGGATCAATGTTATCAGGTGAGTCATCTGACACTTCTTCATTTTCAGAATCGGTGCTCAAATTAAAGCATTCCAAGTCTTCATCTTCATCGCTCGATGACCACATTTTTTTTGGCCTAGAAGTCTTTTCTTTCTTAATAAGTCTACGTGGTAGGCTGATCTTCCTGGGTGCTGGTTTTCTTTTATTCAGTCGTGCAAGAGCTTCCAATTCAAGTCTTTGTTTGACCGGAGTGTCTGTTAATATTTCTGAAGACTTTTTCTTTCTCCCTCCGACCTTTGGATTCTGCCGTACTGCCGCCTTTGCATGAGGCACAACCTCTTCTGGAGTTATGATGCGTCTTGTATGTTGTAGGCACACTGGGGTAGTTTCAATCAGTGGAGAAGGAGGTAGCGCCGTGGACGTTGAGGGAATTGCCTGGGCCACATCTGCCGCGAGTGGTTGATTTTCAATAGGTAGATCTGTGACAATAGCTGCTGCGTATGCCTCGTCTGGGTAGATGTACCGATCAAATGGGTATATACCGGTATTTCTGAACCCTGAGATTACGTTGGTTGTTGAAAAAGCTCGCTCGTATGACTTACCCAAAATCCCAGCAATGTCTTTGATAGAAATGCGTCCACCCGGGTGGGCAAGGAGCCACCCGCGGCAAGCTTCCGAGTAGAAAGCTTCCGAGTAGAAATGTTCAAATGGGCCGTACACCGAAACATCAAGCGGCTGCAGCCGGTGGCTGGTGTGCAGCGGTATGGTGAGCAAAATCACACCGTGTGTTTTCGCTAACGTTATTACGTCAAGAGAACAGTGCGACTCATGGTTATCCATTAGAAGAAGGACGGGATCATCCACAGAACTATGGCTGTGTTTAATGAAATGTTTCATCCATACCACAAAGTTTTCATTCGTCATCCACCCTGTGTGATAGGCTACCCCCACCGATCCTGCTGGAGCTCCGTTCAGCATGGCGTCAGAGAATCTTACTCGAGGGAAAACCAACAGTGGGGGAATTGTGTTGCCAGAAGTACTAATAGCTGCACACATCGTAGTTAGTTCACCCCTTTCAGCGGATGTTACTTGACCTATTTGTTTTACGCCCTTCTGCCCAATTACTTTCCCTGGCTTCTGCACAGTTGTTAGTGCCGTTTCGTCTACATTCCATACATTGCATGGAGATAATTTATAACGTTCAAGGACAGCGGACAAGTTATCAAAAAACCGTTGAACGATCGGCTTATTAAACGCCATTGACCTTGCCAATGACGTTGCTTCAGGCATACGGATCGATATATTTGGGTTCCTTTTCATAAAACTGGTAAACCAATCGCGTCCAGCACACTTTGAATCATTCCAAGACGCAGGCATTGCGCAATCGTTTGCTTTGGCAAACTGGAACGCTAGCTTCCTGGCCTCGTTAGGAGGAAGTCCGTGGTGTAGTTTTGATGCGGTTATCAAGTAGTCGCTTAGCATGCACTCAAGTTCAGAGCTTAACACTTTTCTCCCCCATAATTAGGAGTCATCTTCTTCACTGTGTTCAAATCATCATCATCTAATGTCAAATCTTCAGCTTTAGCCTTCAAAACATATCTCTTCAGAGTAGTTTCAGGTATGCCATACTCTTTAGCAGATGATCGCATGGATTTACCATCTTTTATAACATTCATTACATCATGTAGCATGACTCCAGCATCAGTCATACCTATACCTGATTTCCTTTTGCGATTTCTAGCCATCTAGAATGTAAAACAAGTTAAATAATAACTATTATAACCTCACTTTCTACATGTGACATTAATGCACCACTGTGCCCCAGTGTACAATATTATATAAATATGCATTTCAAACTATTTATGCTGAATAGAATTTAAAAATGTCTTACCTTGTTTTATAGAGGAAACTCAAAGATATTCATGTATGTAAAAAGAAAAACAGACATTTAAAAAGAAGTCTTCAAAATGCTTGTGAGGTGTAGAGACTTTCTTACATTGACTGATGCAGTTTTCTTCATCTTTTTGTTGGAGCTACCACTGCCTGCTATAGGCCAGCAATTTTTTAATAATTATATTAGTAGTGCCAACATAAGATAAAACAATAGTTGGCACCAAATTCAAAATAACACAAAAAATATAATCAAAAACCACTGTGCCCCTACCACCACTGTGCCCCGCTCTCCCCTAAGCAAGGCCTAGAAAAGTCAAGCTCTGTGTTAGCTTACCGTAATGTTGCATATAGTTTTAATCCCACTGGAATACTTTTCCTTGTGTGAGAAAGAGACATCTTTTTCAAGAGGGGAGTTAATTTTGCTCTTAGATCTTCGAAATATTTCCTTGTCATCCTGTGGTAGTTGAAAAACTTTTCATGGCCTCCTTCCATCATTTCATTAAAGAGGTGGTAGTAGTTACCATGCTGCTCTCATCTTTTATGAATGTCACAAACCCACCAACGACGATGTCTAGGCGTACGAATAGTTCTTCTTAACCTTATTAAAAGAAGCATTAACAATAATTTTGTCGTCAGCCTCTCCTGCCCAGAGACTGCTACCTTATCGTGGTGGGCAGGTTTGCGTGCTTTGGTGATCCCGAGAGCTATGCCGGCGGAAGCGTATGCTTCTGGTAGGGCCACCCTAGCCGGACAGGTCGAGGAAAGTCAGACGAAATGCAGTCCACATCCTTCCCACCCCTTTTTCCTCCCCTCCCCTTCCCTTTTCTTCCCCACCCTCCTACTTGCCCCTTTCCTCCAAACACCCCCCTAGTTCATCTTCATATATCACCCACTCATTGTCTCGATTAGCCTCGTTGCAAAAATATGAGACGTTAAACCCAAATATCAATCAGTCGTCAGCCTCTATGCTGAAGCCTGCCCAGGGACTGCCACCGTATCGTGGTGGGCAGGTTTGCGTGCTTTGTTGATCCCGAGAGCTATGCCGGCGGAAGCTTATGCTTCTGGTAGGGCCACCCAAGCCGAACTGGTCGAGGAGGAGAAGTCAGACGAAGTGCAGTCCACACCCCAATCCCCTTTCCCCCCCCCCCCCCCCCCACTGTCCCATTGAATATTTCTCCTCCCACTTGGCCCTGCCCTCCCTTGCTGGACTCCCGTATGACGACTCGCGCGACGTGCAATGGATCTGATTCGGATGTGGCTTTATTCTTCATTATCATCTTTCTCATCTTCATTATCACCCGCTCATCGTCTCGATTAGCCATCGTTGCATAAATATGAGACTTTAAGCCCCATTAATCAATCAATCTATGCTGAAGCAGGAGAGTCCTCTTTGGCAGAGCGACGAAACTAATTGATGGGCGCGTACGTAATGAAGATCAGAGCAATACCAAACCATCCATCGCATCAGATTCTTTTTAACGACAAATTTATCAGACATTTTGATGGTAAACCGTTGGCTACATTACCAACGGGCTTGCGTGTTTAACATTTATTTACATTTTTAGAATTTGATATGCCAAATCTTTTCAACTCGGTTTTTGGTACTAATCCACCTTGGATTATACCGGAACCGGTTATGAGATTTGATCTTTGTCGCTTTGATAAATTTTCTACTTCAGATTTAAAATTCAAAATTCACTTTCTGGAAATTTGCCATGAACACCGTGGGTTAACTTTGGTGTTCACAGATGGCTCCAAAATTAACAAAAAGGTAGGATGTAGCTTTTATTGCTCCGCCTTAACTGAACAATTCAGGTTACACGACATGTGTTCAGTTTTCACCGTAGAGTTGTTCGCCATTCGCGAAGCTCTGAAATATATATCACGTTCTCCAAAAAGTAAGTTTTTAATTTGTTCGGATAGCATGAGTGGACTTCAAGCAATTTGTGTCATGTATTCCGTCCATCACTTGGTCCAAGACATTCAGTTTTATCTGGAGAAACTCAATTCGAGGAATTATACTATCGAATTTTGCTGGGTACCTGGACACGTGGGAATCGAAGGAAACGAATTGGCCGATCAGGCTGCTAAGGCAGCCTGTCAACATCGCCATGTTGACTTCGATATCGTCCCTGTTCCAGATGTCAAGAGTGCGTTCAAACAAGTCATTTTAGATAAACGTCAAGCCGCTTGGGACCAAGTGCAACTGAACAAGTTGCACAGTGTGATGCTTAAATTAATCAATAAAGTTCGGCCTCCATCTTCCCGTCTTTCTCGCCGGGAAGAGGTTGTGTTGGCACGGGTTCGCATTGGCCACACTCGTTTGACTCATGGCTATCTCCTCACTAGAGAAAAAGTTGTCCCAAAATGTGACACTTGTGACGTTACTCTGACTGTACGTCACATATTGTCAGAATGTACCAAACATGATGTGTTGAAAACACAATTAAAGCTTTTTCCGTTGTATGAAGAACTTTTGTCGTACGAGAATTGTGATAAACTTTTAAAATTTCTTGTCCGCACACAGTTTTTCCAACAATTTAAAAAAAATACATTACAACCAACATTAAATATAAAATAACTTAAATTTAACACATATAAAATTAAAACATAAATACTACTTTCATAATTCCTTAATTCTTTAGCTTGCAAAACACCATTTTGGTGGCGCAAAATGACCTAACTGGTTGAAGCGCCCTTAAACCCAATAAACTTAAACTGACCCCATTTCGTGTGAAACCAAGGCAAACACCACCTTCAGAAAAAGACGGAACGCCACCGCACCAGTGCTTTCTTCATGTAACATGGCCCAGCCCTCAAGTTAACAATAGAACCGCGCCGCCCCGCACCTCCACCTTCTACAGCAGTGGGTATACAGACAACGCGAGCCTCGGCTGACAATAGTCAGTCGACGTTAGGCTCTTGAATAAGAAGGACGTGCCTGCCCAGGGACTGCTACCTTATCGTGGTGGGCAGGTTTGTGTGTTTTGATGATCCCGAGAGCTATGCCGGCGGAAGCGTATGCTTCTGGTAGGGCCACCCTAGCCGGACAGGTCGAGGGGGAGAAGCCAGACGAAACGCAGTCCACACCCCAATCCCCTTTTCTTCCCCTTCCCCTTTCCACCCCGCCCTCCTATTGCCCCTTTCCTCCAAACAGCCCCCTATTTTAACTTCATATCACACACTCATTGTCTCGATTAGCCTCGTTGCAAAAATATGAGACGTTAAGCCCAAATAATCAATCAAGAAGGACGTTACAGATGGTCACACTCGTTTGACTCATGGCTTTCTCCTCACTAGAGAAAAAGTTGTCCCAAAATGTTGCAATTGTGACGTTACTCTGACTGTACGTCACATATTGTCAGAATGTACCAAACATGATGTGTTGAAAACACAATTAAAGCTTTCCCCGTTGTATGAAGAATTTTTGTCATACGAGAATTGTGATAAACTTTTAAACTGCCTTGTACGCACACAGTATTTCCAACAATTTTAAAAAATACATTACAACCAATATTAAATATAAAATAACTTTAATTTAATTCATATAAAATTAAAACATAATTACTACTTTCATAGTTACTAAACACCTACTAAACACCATCTTGGTGGCGCAAAATGACCTAACTGGTTGAAGCTCCCTTTAACCCAATAAATTCAATTCTAATAAACGAACCTGCCCCAGTATGTGATGAATGTAATGTTGTGTTGACTGTAAAACACATTCTAATTGAATGTAGCAAATATAATAATAAAAGAAGAAAATTTAATTAAAAACCCTCACTTAAAGACAACTTATCAGACGAATTCAAAGTAATCAATAACACATTTCGTTTTCAGCAAGATAATCGTTTATTATCACTTATGTAATCGAACAAAGTAATCAATATTTAAATAACATACGCACTGATAACCTTGCTGTTTTGTGCCTTTAAACCCCCAAAAAATAATAATAATCATCGAATCATCGTCTCGATTAGCCAGGTTGCAAATATATGAGACGTTTAGCCCAAATATCTATCAATCAATCATGATCTATAACAAAGCAAACAACAACAATTGATATATGACCTAACTATTTAATCAGTGGATCCGCCGAGGTTCTGCAACAGACGGCTGTAACATCGCGCCGTTGTTGGCGTCCCGTACAGCCAAAGTCTCGATTAGCCAAAGTTGCACAAATATGATACGCAAAACAAAAATATGATTGGGATTAAATATATAGTTTATAGTAACACCCATACACAGTCTTGTTATTGGAGCAATGTGTACAAACCTTTGCTGTCACTTTGTAATTCTCATTAGGTGTAGCCTACACCTACCAGTCCTTATTTTTAAATACTCTGAATTATTTAAGGAAACTTATTAGCTTTATCTGGATTGCTGCAGGATTGCCCTCTTTACTAAAAACAAGAGAACTGATGAATAAAAGAAGCGTGGGTAAATATAAAATAACTTGAAAAGGCAAAGGAGAACAATAATAATATAGAAGCAAAGCAAGCATCAGCATAGAAAAACTAATATAGACTACAGGGGTGATCTTTCTCTTCCTGGTCTGGCTCGACTCCGATGCACGTGGTCAAACTCCAGGTGTTCCTCTTCCCTGTTAGCTCGGGCCTCCTCGAACCGAGCTCGGGCCTTTAAAATCCGGAGTTCGACCGACGGGATCTCGGCCCGAGCTACCTCGGCTCGCTCCCGAGCAGCATCGGCACGGGCACGTGATAGAGCAGCGTCCATGTTGGCTCTGGCTTCACGCATTCGAATGTCGTGCAGCTCGTCTTTCTGCTCTTGTGTAGACTTGAGCTGCGACATTCGAAGCTGGTGTTCCTCACGGAGAACACCCAACCTATTTCTAGCGGTGCCATGGCTAGTTCCATCCCCAGAAACGTTGGCACTGCGAGTGGGAGTAACCCCACTAGTGGCAGAAGAATGCCCCAATGACGGCACAGTGCTTACAGTAGCAGTTCCTAAATTAAGTAGCAATTACATTTTTCAATTCATCTTTTAGTTATGTTACTGCCAGTTCCTTGATTGACTCACTTGTAGGCTTATCTTCGTCTTCACAGGTTGGTTTGATGTTATGAAGATCGTTCTGTTTTCTCTCCTGCCCATGCTTGCTGTTTTATCGATTCCACGAATAACCAGCTTGCTTGTTCTCTCCCCGACCGGGGTAAAGGTGTGGTATTCTGCTTTAGCAGTGTCTAAAAATTTGATCATTGCTCTAAAGTCATTGGCCGAGCTAACGTTTAGCCTCGTGGTATTCCCACCGGCTTGAAACTCGAATGGTTCAGTGCATAGGTCACGCGCGCCCTTTGCCAGGTTATCGAAGCTTTCAATGTTGCGAATGATAATCGGCGGGGGCTTTGGTCCACGTTTGTTCCCAATCTCATTGACAGTTGTTGACTTTGCCACTGAGTCCTCACTAGAGGCTTCCCTTGGTTTGCTAATGGTTGAGGGATCATCCTCCCCCCCTGATAGTACAGAAAACCTGTTGGTTGTGACACAACTTGGACCCAGGGATGTAGCAGCAAGATTACTACTGCCTGCAACCGAGGTGACAGCATCGCCTGATTTATCATTACCATCAGGAGTGACATTATTCCCCCTCTTTTTAGGAGCATTCGTCTTTCGCTTGGACTTAGTAGCGTCGATGAATGTGTGATTGTGCGAAGAGACTGGAATAAGTTTAGGGGTGGGACATGTTCGCGTAATTGGTGTCCGAGCAATTCTTTGAAAACGATTCAAACAGTTAGAATCGGTCCGGACAGTTTTCCCCGTGGGTTGTTTCACCGGTCACAAAAAAAAACCTGTTTACGAAAGAGAGATGAGAGATGCGCGACTGTAAAAGAAGTAGTTAGAAGGATAGAGACGCGAGAGGTGACGTTATTTTAATACTATATAGTGAGGTTACGGTAAAATAAGCTGGTTGGAGTAGATTTTGTGTTCTGAATAATGACGTTTGATTTGTGGTGTTGTGAAGGTCGTTTGAAAAAGAGGAAATATGTGAGTTTTATAAGGATTGGAATGAATAATGGGAAGTTACAAAGGAGGAACAACGAACAGATTTTGATTGTTAATAATTTTTGTGTCACGTGTTTAAAAAAAAGTTAGAAATTGAATGCGGAATCGTTGAAGGGAATATTGTTTTAAACGTAGAAGCGCGGGTATTTTGGATTGTGTTTTGAGTTTGTTTGAAGTATGAGAATGAATAAGGAAAGTTATGGTGTTTTCCAATGGACTGCACTCGAAACGAGACCGGTGCGCACTGAAACGTCACAGTGACGTAATGCACTTGACGAGTGGAGCCACTAGTGCAGCGCTCAATGGAACACGAAAATAAACTCGGTGCAAACTGCAAAGATGGCCTCTAACTCGAGCGCGCCAAATGAAGAAGTTGACATAACTGTAGTTATTACAAATATTACTATGGGGGCAGATAACGCCGAAATAATAACAAATGACGGGGTGTTATGCAATGTAAATATTGCTGGTAAGTATTTGCACAGTTATATATAATATGCCTAGATACCAGCATTTCGACCCTACATAACCTACAAATAGAAAACGACGTAATGAAATTAGATTGGAATAGGGCTCTAGCATTGTGTAGGCCTATCCAATAGCCCTAGGCCTAGAGAAGAACTTCCATCAACTAGGCCTATTTGTTGTTAGCAATCGGGGTTCCTCGTATACGTTTTGTTGGTAACCTAGGCCTAGGCCTAGGCCCTAGCTGTGGCTTGTCCCGTGCACACTAGGGCCTACCTAGGCCCTAGCCCTAGATTGTCAGCGTTGTCATCGCTGTTAGCCTAACAATCAGGTAGCTTTTGTGGTTATGCGTAGGTATTAACGTATATTGTATACAAAACATTTTTTTTTTTCAGGAGTCGAGGAAGTTATGGCCATCCCTCGGCCAAATCTGGTACAATTGGGTTGGCTGGGTGAAGCTATTACTAAAGATAGCACTGGTTAAAAGGCTGCTAGGCCTAGCCTAAAGCCCGCCATACACGGTACAACTTGCATGACAAGCCTGGCTTGTCATGCAAGTTGTCAAGTAAATCTGAAGGTCTCAAGTCACCCACTCACACATCCAGTCGGTGATCCAACACTCTCAAGTAAAATACTTTTCCATAACCTCAAATATTGTTCTACCTTTGAAAAGTCCTATACAGTATACAATGCAGCTGTTTCATCAAAATATGTCAAGACACTTGGTGCTATACTGCAATTATTGCAAGCTGGTGTTGTAGTCAAGATAAATGCCAGAAGAAGAGAAGAAAATGGACCAAAAAGTGGCTATATTGCAACGAAAGACATTCTCCCATATAAACCTGTTGAAGGAATTGGATCCAGATGATTTTCGTAATTATTTACGGATGGATGATGCCTCATATATTTATTTGCTTCAAATAATAATTAACTCCGCTAATAGTCTGATACTAACATGCACTTAACCTCAAAACACAAATGTCACAACAACGCTCACGCCGCGCAGGTGATTACCGTGACGTCAGGTTTAACCACGTGACTTCAACTCGGCTTGTGATTGGATGTAAGCCCTTCCAACTTTTTGGCATGATGCAAAATATCTGACGAGGACAGAAAACCGTCAAGCCAAACGATTTGCAGTTCAAGCCATCCAATTTCGACCACTAACGATGCAACTTACTTGAATGTTGGCATGATCAAGCCGGGCTTGTCATGCAAGTTGTACCGTGTATGCCTCGCCGTATGGTACGTACATGTGTGGGTAGGCCTACAAGCCTAGGTCTTTGTATATCTAGACCTTCGGCGGAGGTGTCTCCATAGCCTAAGCCTAGCCTGGGCTAGGTCTTTAATTTATACATACTTCTTAAATCGTAGCAATTCCCTTACTCAATGGCTATACGTCCGCCTAACGTGTGCTGTTTGGTAATAATAATAATAATAATCTTCTTCTCTTCTTCTTCTTCTCAAATGCCCACATTTGGCTAATATGCCATCATGCTGGATCTGGTCAACCAGTAGAGACACGCTTCTTTCTCCACCCTCTTCATGCCGCTCGGCATTGCGTCACGTTCACATGCCAGTTTTGGACATACAAACAGGTGGCTCCTATCCTGCTCCCCATTTCCACACAGCTTGCAGGTATAATAATAATAATAATGTACATAATCTCTATGTACAATTTTAAAATGTTGGGTCCGATTGTTTTCAGGAGATGGACCAGATAAAAATGCCAAGCAACGAATCAGTCCAAATAATTTGACCGAGAGCTGCCGGGATGAAGCGGGGTGGCCTGCAGGAGATGCACATTTGCCAACTACATCAGCCAGCAGCAGCAAGAGTGTGTCACAATCTGGTATGTGAAGTCTTGGAGACTTGTATTGTAAACGTTAGGCCTTCATATTTCTTAAGTCCTAAATACGGCTGCGACTGATAACCGATTAATAAATTGGTTATGATCTAAATAGGCCTACGTTTAATAATCTTGATTGGCCCTACTTTGATTTATGTAATGCCTAGCTCAGTGCTCGAAGTGGAAACATAAAGGTGGTAGGATATAATTTATTGAATCAAAATATGGGCACTGCGTTTACATATTAACTTAGGCTATAGAAAGGCAGTAGCAAAATAGGCCTAATGGTAGTATAAAATATAACAGTAATCACTTTGCCCGTACTGCGGACGGGGTGACGGTGGGAAGAGTATGCTTAGGTGATTATTTTGATCTGTTCTTTGGTAGCTAGCGGTCATTGCTTGCCCCCCCCCCCCCACCCCGACAGAATTAGGGCGACAGAATTAGTTCCACAAACGTCTCTCTCACGTGTCGTAAATGGGGATGCGACGTTTAAATGTGGGAGGAACTTAACACGTTTACATTTTTTACGCTGCGTTTTAAACATTTGCAGAAACTTACTTATGTACCGGTACATAGGGTTATGCATTACGCAAGTATCCATAGGCCTACAGACAGGGACAATGATAGAAACGAACTCATTTTACAACGGAACCTACTACTAGCCTATTATTAGTTGAGCTGCTCACCACGAATTTTATGTTTAACCAAGGTTTTGGATCTTTTCAGTGGCTTACTACTTCAGCCATTATTTTCATCTCACAGTGGTGGAGGGGGCTACAAAAACTTTTAAATGCAAAATTAACAAGAGCTCATTCCTAGTTGTAAATGTCACGTCTAATAAGAGAAGCTAGTATTTTTGGTATATGTGTATATTAAAACCATTTTGGGTGTTATCGTAAATAATAAGCGGCGGGATGGTAATAGGCCTTGTTGAGAAGTGGTGGAATATGATCCCGCTCCACTTCAAGCACTGGCCTAGCTGTAAAAATGTTTGTTCCACTTAAGAACGTTCAGAGCACTAAGAAAAAACATTGTAAACAAACGTACCGGTACTAGAGTTTAAATGACTTGTAGGACTGGAACTAAACTATTGTTATGTCAGGGATGTTGACATAAGTAATGTTTCAATTCAAGATGGGAGAATAAATAAAAATCAAATTCAACACACGGAAATATATATAATGAATACAAAGTACACCAACTAGACAATATAACTGTAGATATTAATCAGTACTACTGAGTGAATAGGTAAGCTTCTAGAGCACAAACGACTGTTTAGTAACGAGTCCACAACGCAAGTCCGAGTCGCGCTAATCTCCAACCGTCACTCGCCGGCTAGGCGGCCAGGCACGAGGCGCATGCGTCGAAGTTTCAAAGCTCGCCGCGGAGCAGCACGGAACGTAGGGCGCGCAGAAGGCGCGCACAATACAAAAATATAAATGCACAAAAGAGTAAACATACCGCCCACCTTGAAAGGCTGGGCTTTCAATAACAAACACAAACACAGCGATACACAAAAATCACAGTGATCAGTCTGTAGGTAACGGGCACAGATTGTTGGTAGCCCGCTTGAAGAGTCCTCGTGAAGTCTTGACCGTAGCGACACGCACGATGCCATCAGCACCAGGGTGTAGAGTCACGACCCGACCGATATCCCAGGTAAGGGGAGGACGAAAGTCTTCCTTGAGAAGCACCAAGGAGTTGAGTTGAATGTCCCGGCCCTTGGCGCTCCATTTATGACGCTGTTGCAGAGATGTCAGGTACTCGGATGAGTAGCGACGCCAGAAAGCTTGGAGTAGCTGTTGGCCTCTCTGCCACCTACTCAGACGGTTAGTACTAAGTGAGGTGAGGTCGGGTTCAACAGGCGTGGAATGAGTATCAGAGATGAGAAAATGAGCTGGGGTAAGTGGAAGTAAGTCATCAGGGTTGGAAGATAGTGGAGTGATAGGTCTCGAGTTAACGCAGGATTCGATTTGACATAGCAGGGTTATTAGTTCATCGAACTGCAATTGAGCATTGCCTATCAAACGCTTGAGATGACCTTTCACAGTTTTAACACCAGCTTCCCACAAACCGCCAAAGTGAGGTGATCTAGCAGGGATGAACTTCCACGTTATCTCATCTTCAGCTAGAAGCCTAGCTACGTCATGTTGATACGCGTTAGATAGAAACAACTTGCGTAGATCGGCGAGTTCATTTTTTGCTCCAACAAACGTGGTAGCGTTATCGCAATAGATGTGAGTAGGTTTGCCTCTTCTTGAAATGAATCGTTTGAAGGCAGCAAGAAAGGCTTCTGTGGTGAGATCCATCACCAATTCTAAGTGGATGGCCTTGGTGGCCATGCAAATGAATAAGGCAATATAGGTTTTTACAGCAGTTGAACGTCGTTGGAACATTCGTTTAGCGTATATAGGGCCACAGTAATCTACACCGCAATTTAGGAATGGACGACTTGGTTGAACACGGTAGTGTGGCAAATCACCCATTAATTGCTTGTTGTTTGTTGGATTTACCTTGAAGCACTTGATGCACTTTCGAACTATCCTTCGCGTGAGAATTTTTCCATTGATGGGCCAAAATTTTGTTCTGATTCTTGCTAGAAGGGCTTGAGGTCCGGCATGAAGGGATTTGATATGTTCCCTTTGAATAATTAGTTTAGTTATGACATGATCTTCGGGCAAGATGATAGGATGTTTATGGTTATAGTCAAGTTCGGAATGTTTTAAACGACCGCCCACCCTGAGCAAACCATTAGTGTCAACGAAGGGGTTTAAGGTGCGAAGTTTGCTGCTAGGCTTGACTTGACCTTTCTTTTTTAGGCTCTTAATTTCATCTGCAAAATGCAGTTGTTGAGCAGAATTAATCCAAAAGACTTCAGCTACTTGAAGCTCGGGCACCGTCAGGGGGCCAAACTGCCTCTGGTTGCGATGTAGTCTTGTGTTGTTGACGAATCGCTTGCACAATGCGGTGATTCTTGTAAGCTTGTACCAGCAGGAGAACTTCGAGTCTAAGTTGAGATTTTCTGCTGACTCTAGATTAACTGGACAAGAGATGATCAGGTTTTTCTTTTCTTCAAGTATGTTCGGTGAAGGAATTTCTTGTTGTATAGATGCGGTAGGCCATTGCCTGGAATCATGCTTGAGCCAGGAAGGACCAAACCACCAAAGTTTAGAGTTTATGAGTTGTTTTGGGGTAGTACCTCGAGATAAAATGTCAGCGGAATTGTCCCCTGAGTTGACGTGCCTCCAGGTGCATTGATTTGTGAGGCCTTGAATTTCTGACACTCGATTAGCAACAAAGGTTTTCCACTTGTTGGAAGGAGAAGCGAGCCAGTGCAGTACTATTGTGGAATCAGTCCACAAGTGAGTAGCTTTGATGCGGTGCCGGCTTAACTCGTCAGCGACCTTGGAGACCAGTTGGGCAAGCATGAGTGCGCCGCACAGCTCGAGTCTGGGAAGAGATATTTTCTTCAAGGGTGCGACACGAGACTTGGCGCACAGTAGATTAACGGAAGCTACATCGTTGGAGTGTCCACTTCGGATGTAGATGCAGGCGCCGTAGCTTGTTTCGGAGGCATCAGAGAAACCGTGGAGTTCAACGGAGGTTTCGTCAGTGCCATGAGTAACTCTTCGCTTGATTGACGCATCATTTAGGTCGAACAGCCTGGATCTATAGTGCATCCACGTAGTGTGGATGTGGAATGGCACCGATTCGTCCCAGCTGATGTTTAGCTGCCATAATTGTTGCATGATGATTTTGGCTACAATGATTACTGGGGCAACGAGTCCCAGAGGATCAAATAACCGACTAGTTTCAGAGAGAATGGTTCTTTTGGTTACATTCGGAGGCTTGTCTGGGAGGGTAACCTTGAACTGGAAAGTGTCTGATGTAGGTTGCCAATGGATTCCTAAGGCCTTGATACTAGCCTTGCTATCTTCGGTATCAATGGAATAGTATTGGTCCCTATGTTCAGGAGGAATGTTCTTCAACAGTTCAGGGTGATTGGCACACCATTTCCGTAACTCGAATCCACCTGAGTCAAGCATGTGAATCATTTCGGATTGTATTTGGAGAGCTGTTTCGAGAGAGTTAGAACCAGTAACTAGATCATCAACATAAAAGTCATTAACTGCAGTCTGAGCAGCAAGTGGGTAATTATGTTTCTCATCTCCAGCGAGCTGCTGTAATGTTCTAATTGCAAGGAATGGTGCGGCAGCGGTACCATAGGTTACTGTAGTCAACCGATAAGTTTGTAGTTCTTCGTCAGGATTGTTCCGCCACACGATGCGTTGGTATTCTGTTTGAGTAGGCTCAACAAGAATTTGCCTGTACATTTGCTTGATATCTGTGGTGAAAACATAGACATGCATACGGAAAGACAGCATGATTGAAAACAAGTCACGTTGAATAGTTGGTCCAACCATTAATATATCGTTTAATGACTGGCCACTGGATGATTTCGCTGAAGCGTCGAAGACGACTCGTAGTTTCGTGGTTGTACTGGAAGATTTGAGCACGGGATGGTGAGGAAGATAGTAGCAGTTTTCAGGTTCATTTTGTTCCTCAACCAACTCCATATGATTAAGTTCCATGTATTCATTGAGAAAATCACAGTATTGTGTTTTCAGTATGTTATCTGAAGATAAGCGTCGTTCTAGGCCTTTAAATCGTTTAACAGCTTGGTCTCTTGACTTTCCTAAACCTTGTGGATCTTGATTGAATGGCAATTGTACCGTGTAACGGCCGCTTGATGTGCGCTGGAAGTGTGAACTGAAGTGAGCTTCGCATGCTTCCTCTTGCTTGGATGGTTTAGGAGATGAAATTTCAGAACAATCTTCGATCTTCCAAAACGCAGTGAGAAGATTATCGAGTTTAGTTTGAATGCTCAAATGGCAGAATAGAGGGTTCGATTGGATTGACTGCATTGAATTGCCTCGTCGAGACACCCTTCCAGTCACAACCCAGCCTAGGGAGGTTTTTTGAACTATGGGAAGATTTTTACCCATTTTGATTTGGCCTATGCATAAAAGTTCAAAGAATATTTCTGCCCCTAGGAGGGCATCTATGCCCCGCGGCATATTGAATTGAGGATCTGCAAGTTTAACTCTTTGCGGAAGATGCCAATCTCTGATGTCTACCTCGTATAAAGGCAATTCACCTGTAATCTTATTTATGACCAGAAATTCTAGGTCTGCTTGAAAAGAATTGAATTGTGACTTGATTTTAGTTTGCACAGTGTGCGATGCTTTGGCTGACTGCTTGTTTATTCCGAATATGGGTGTGCATGTCTTGTTCCGCTTCAATCCTAGAGATTGGGCCATAGCTTCAGTCATGAAATGAGACTGGGAGCCCGAGTCAAGCAGAACACGGCAAGGGAAAAGAAGGCCAGTAGAATTAGATATGAGAATTATAGCTGTCGCGAGAACTACCTCCCCGTTGCCTTGCGAGCTTGTAGTAACTGTGGGTTGAACGGTTTCTGACTGTGGTCTAGTGGTTTCGCCCAAGTGTAGTATTGTATGATGTCGCTTATGGCACTTCCTGCAGGTTCCAGGATTTTTGCATTTAATTGTTTGATGTCCGAACTTCAAACAATTGAGACAAATGTGCAGGTCTCTAGCCTTTTGTATTCTATCTTGAATAGATAGGGCAGTGAATTTATCGCACTGCATTAGTGAGTGTGATTGCTCGCATAGTAGACATTTGAGCTGTGGGCTTGAAGTCACAAATGACGTAGATGGATTGCGAACCGGGGTTTTTCTCGAGTTAGGCTTATCCGAATTGCATGCTTCTAAAATGACGCACCGTTCATTTAGAAATTGAATTAAGTTCTTGTACTTCACATCAGTAACCGTGGCCGAATGAGTTTCCCAAAGGAGCCGGGTAGCAGAGTCGAATTTGTTAGTTATCATATACAAAATCAATGCGTCCCAATGGTGGGTAAGTTCGCCCAAGGTGGCAAGTGCTCGCATGTGTTTTTGAAGGTTGTCGACTAGGGGTCTGAGATAAGCGGTGGATTCGCATTGTAGCTTCGGTAGCTCGAAGAGCGCTTGAATGTGTTTTGTAATTATAATCCTTTTGTTAGCGAATCTAGATTTTAGTAACTCCCATGCAGTGTCATAATTAACACTAGACACCTCAAGAGAATGAATAACGTTTAATGCATCGCCTCGTAGGGAAGCTTTGAGGTAATGGAATTTTTGGATTTTATTGAGTGACTGATTTGAATCAATTAGGGAAGAGAATGTGTCTTGGTATTGTTGCCAATCTTCGTAGGAACCATTGAAAGTAGGCAATTCGATGGTTGGAAGTTTAATGGCATTAGTTGTCAGAGTGGCAGCTGAGTGAGCAGAATCAGAATGAGGGCTTTGAGGAGTCGCATGAGGAGTCAAATAGTCCTGGATGCGTGCTTTAAGGTCAAAGTATTCTTCTTCAAATACAATTCTTTCTTCTACTAATTCATGAGATGACTCAGTATCAGCAAATAATTCTTCTAACTGTGTTTGAATACGATCGAATTCCAGCCAACATTCATCAATACTATTGATTCGTACGGACAAGAGGGAAAGTGGTTTTGACGTGTCAAAGTCATCAACGAAGGTTTTATGACGAGTGAGTCGTGCTTTCACATGATCGCGCTGCTTGATGAGTAGCTTGACCTTGGCCGCGTCAGCCTTGGCAATGTCAGCTGGGGTAGCCATAAAGACAATGCGAAAGACAGACAATGCTCGATTACAGTCCAAATAAACAGGTAAAAAATACGACGATAAATAAGATTGGCATGGAAAATGGCGTGAATAATAAGGCAGGAAGAAAGGAAACCGACAGGAACCTCACATAGTACTAACCTTGGCGAGCTATGACAAACTCGGACGTAGCCTGTCACTGGGTCGGACAGGTGATGTCTGGCTTGACGTCCAAGGTCATGGCAGCTGGCTGGCGGCTGTAGAATCTCGGAGAATTTTCGAGACTAGGGATGCAATAGGCCTTGCTTTCAAAGATCGAGAAAGAAGTAGGCCTCGCTTGATGCTTGAGAAGTGGACGAATTGCTTGAGTATAGGCCTAGTGGGCGTGGTGGCTTGAAAACGATGCTTGTGTATTGCTTGAGTAGGCCTAGGCCTAAGCCGATAAATGTTCGTAGTCTGGCTTACCGTTTCACTCGAAATAAGTTGAAAAATACTTTGAATTACGTAGTTATTACGTCGCATGGCATGTCGATATCACGTCGGGGTCACCAAAAAATGTTATGTCAGGGATGTTGACATAAGTAATGTTTCAATTCAAGATGGGAGAATAAATAAAAATCAAATTCAACACACGGAAATATATATAATAAATACAAAGTACACCAACTAGACAATATAACTGTAGATATTAATCAGTACTACTGAGTGAATAGGTAAGCTTCTAGAGCACAAACGACTGTTTAGTAACGAGTCCACAACGCAAGTCCGAGTCGCGCTAATCTCCAACCGTCACTCGCCGGCTAGGCGGCCAGGCACGAGGCGCATGCGTCGAAGTTTCAAAGCTCGCCGCGGAGCAGCACGGAACGTAGGGCGCGCAGAAGGCGCGCACAATACAAAAATATAAATGCACAAAAGAGTAAACAACTATCAATTCAAGAAATTAGTTATTAGCAACATAAGAATGGGTATAAAGTCTAGATCAAGTAGACCTTGGTCTAGATTACGTCAGTTTCCGGGTGGGTGTTGTTATACAGACTGATTAGTGGGATGGAAGATGATCTGTTGCCTTGAGTATACTTTTAGCCACCCGAGTTAATAGTGCGTAAGGAGCAGGGAGGGGGGGGGGGGGGAGGTTCTGCCTGTGGTTTTACTCTAACCTTATGGATGCGGACGTCATAGATTAGTGAGCCATTGAATGTCAGTATTTAAAAATGCCACCTGCTGATTGGCTCCGACTTGCACATCTATGACGTGAGCATTCACAAAGTTGCTTTGGAGCCACTTTACTTAGACCGTACCATTTTGTATAGGCTAGGTGTAATGGATGACATGTTATTTGTGTTTCAGATTCTGAATGGGGCTCAGGAGACACTAAACTGTTGCTGGACAAGTATCATGAATACATGACTAAAGTGGGACCAATGAAAAGGTTTCGCACAAAAAAACTCATGTGGGCCCAAATTTGTGTAGATATTTTGTCCACATTTAACATTTTGAGATCAGCTCTCCAATGTGAGAACAGGTACAAAACTATCTTAAAACGGAAGGTGACCGTGTGCTCGGAGAACAATACTTCTGGCTCCACCCGAAAGGAAATTGAATTCGAGGCAGAAATCGATCAAATAAGAGCCCTAGATGATAGCTTGGAGCCAGAAGTATTGCGCGGTGTTGGGAAGGTCCAGTTAAACAAAAATGTGCTGAAAATAACCAAGACTAATTGCAGTAAGGAGAAAAAAGTAAAAGTAAACGAGGCCTTCCTGGAATTCCTTCATAAAAAGGAAGCTTTAAAAGAAAAACGCCATAATGAGAAGATGGATCTCATCAAAAGTTTATTGCAGAACAAAATCAATCCAAAAACGGGTTTACATGATAATCTTTATTAAAATTAGGGATGTTCAACGATATCGATAATTCGATACGATATCGAAGGAAAATCACCGTCAATTTCCATATCAATATAGTATTGTCAAAAATATCAAAAAATATCAAAAATATCGCGATAACGTGTCAATACTGAAAAAGATATCGTTGAACATCCCTAATTAAAATGTACTTTCTTCTTGTTATTTTACTTTTGTGCTTATTATCTACTTACATTTACATGCATATTATACATCCTAACAATATAATACACACAAGTGTTATAATACTGTAGGCCTACATAGGCTACCAGTTGTTGATGATGTTAGATTTTTAATAATAATAACACTAGTGGTAGTTTGACGGGAATGGGTATTAAAATCGCGCAAAATTACGTTTTTTATTAACATGAGAACGCTTCCAAATATTGAGAAAGTGATACAAGACCCCCCTTTGGTTTTGTATCAGCTACACACAAAAAATGTGGTTAAAGATTGTTATTTTATTTCATTTTAATAAGTAATTATTAAATTAATTTTTAAAATAACAGTCTAAAAACAAAACTTTTCTAAAACTTTTTAACATTGTGTAGTTAATACAAAACCAAAGAGGGGTCTTGTATCACTTTTTCAATATTTGAAAGCGTTCTCAAGATATATATGTATATCTGCTCCCTGTGTCCAACAATGAAGTCGGGTAGGGGATAGGAAATTAATCCCATCATATTCTGGCCCTTAGGTACATCGAAGCCGGCTGGCCATGCCTGACGCTTCCCTCATATATATACCTATATTTAACAAAAAAAAAATGCGTGCGATTTTAATACCCATTCCTCTTAAATAGAATACTAGCACAATGGTACGTACCTACTAATTTTGTAACAATTAATAAAATATTTAAGAAATAGAATTACTGTTTCTTATTGGCTGCGCTAACAAGCTGGGCTAATTGTCGATGTTCGATAATTAGGCCTAAATCATTAACTTACATTTTTGTGAATACGCAATCATACAAATTGCATGCTCCAACTTTGCTAAACTTAAAACCATAATCATTAGAAAAAACGTACTTTGTATGTCTACATTGCACTTTATTGGTTCCTAAATAGGTGCTCGCAGATTCTGTTGCGTTTATTTTCACCCAACACTTTGAGCGCGTTTTCCCATATCCCTTGTGTCTTCTCCATCCTCTTCCCATAAGTCGCCTTCATCAATACACAGGTTGTGCAATACACAACATGTGACAGCGAACTTTGTTGTTGTGTCAACAGAATGGAAATCTGTTCGTACAAGTTGACGAAATCTAGCTTTCAAAATCCCAAAAGCATTTTCTATTAGGACACGAGTTGCTGACAGTTTATAGTTGTAGTTTTTTCTGGCCTCATCTAAGTTACCATAGTCTCTGTAAGGAGTCAACAGCCATTCTGCGATTGGGTATGCCGCATCTCCCAGTATGTGCCATGTGTTGGCACATATCTGTGGAATCTCGTGATGTATTAATGGCAATTTAAACACACGAGAATCATGTATTTTGCTCAACGTCCAAGAATTTACGATTAACATCGCAGATGCCCTGCAGTGTTATTGATATTTGGTCATGGCGGTTTATGTACGTAGACCTTATTTTATGTGCTGGTGTCCTGATAGGTAAGTATGTTCCATCAATGCACCCAAGTACATTTGGAAAACCGGAAACCTGGTAAAAAATATTTAGACAATAATTTTCAGTGTTAGCCAGAAGGCAAAATATTGTATTTCGTATTGTAATGTCGCGTCGCGCACTTGGGAGGTTGCGTGAGCTAAATCTGCCGTGATGTGTTCACCCAGCAGGGGACTGGACACGATTCGATCGACACGCCTCTCGAGTTGTGCAAACGTCTCGTCCGACATTTGCCGGCGGAGTCTAATGAATCGGATGGTCGTGGTCTGAATCTCCTGCTTGATGGCATCCCACCAGTGGTGGAGCGAGGAGTAATGATTGCGACGAGCCTCGAATGATTCGAGAAGCTCGCGAATACAATCTCCGAAGTTCGGGTCCTCCAAGAGAGTATTGTCAAAGCGCCAATATGGCGAGACAAACTTAGGCGTTCGTAGCGACATAGTGGCCAGCAGTGCAAGGTGGTCGGAGAAAGCGGGCAATACGCGCACGCCGGTCATCAAAGTGGTCACTTCGGGAGTGCCATAGAACCTGTCTATGCGAGAGGCGGAATGCAGTGGGGCATTGCCCACATACGTGAAACCTGGCTCCCCGGGGTGAAACTCCCGCCACAAATCGGAGAGGTCTGCTGTCGTAACTGTGTTCCGGAGCAGTCGGGCAACGCGCGGATACCGCTCGACGCCCCCGGATCTGTCAGTGTTGGGATCCAACGTACAGTTGAAGTCCCCCCCAACAAGGAACTGAGCGTCGACTCCAGCGGTACCACGTACGTCGCTGATGTGACGTTCAAGGCACGTCAGAATGTCTAGAGCTATGGCTTGGTTGTGTGGCAAATAAACGGAGATGACGTGAAGCGTCCGACCTGTGGTGGGAATCTCTAGGAGAAGTTCCTGAAGATAGCCAGGGTATAGAATATTTTGGGCTCGAAAGACCATGGGTGATGACTTACGAAGTCCTATCATGGTCCCCGAGCACACTTGAACAGGGGGGTTGAAATAAAAAGAGTACTTCGAGATTAGAAGGGGTAGTGGTGATGAGGACGTGTTTGTCTCCTGTAGGAGGACGACGTCGGGGAAGTGGCGATCCAGGAAGGTCGACAGCTGACTCCATTTAAAGTCGCTACGAACGCTCCTTGCATTAAGGGTGATGAAAATTGTCTCCGCCATGTTGGTGACAGGTTTTTTACTCTAGTCCAGTGGAACTGACACTTTCCAGAGAGGTGGATCGAGATAGGGTGACCTCGTCTTCTCCGGTCGCGTCAAAGTACGCCTGCGCCTTCTTTAGAGTGGCAATAAGGCGTCGTGAACGTTGGTTGATTGCACGATCATTTTTCAAGACCGGAAGAACTGATGTCAGCATAAAAACCAGCCCGGTAATGTCGTTCGTAAAACGGCGGGCAACCTTGAATGGCTGATCGTTGCCCTTCACGTCCGCTAAGAACTGTAGAAAAGCGCTAGTGGACAGCGTCTTTCCAGCCTCTCTACTGTCAAGTAGCTCCACCGCAGCCAGGGGCATGGTTGCCTCACCAGGAGACGCCCTTTCATCTTGACGTGGACGCTTCTTGGCCGGAGAGTTGCTCCTTGGTTTTTTCTTTGTCTTGACCTGAGTGTAAACCGGTTCATCCAGCACCGGTTCGAGCTGGTGCGGCGTCCCAGTGTCAAGGCTAAGATCTGCATCATTAGTTTCCATTGCATCCAGGGCACAAGCTGCGTCGGTCGCAACCGGAGCTGGTGGGATGGTCCCATCGCTTGGCGTCAAAGTGGTGGCCGAAGCACTCTCACCCAATTCCACAAGAATCTTTCTCTTGTTTTCGCCTCTAGACGTTTGGACTCAGTCTCTACCGCAGACCTTTCCTTGGTACCAATGTTGGCAGTGCATGTTCTGGCAATATGTCCAGTTTGCCTGCACTTGAAGCATTTGACGTCGTCAAAGCTGAGGAAGACACGGTTACGTTCTCCATCGTGTTCTACTACGATGGAGTCGGGAAGATTGACGTTCTCAGCTTTGATGACAAAGATCTGTCGTCTAAAACTGAAGACGTGACCAATGTCAGCCTCCTTCAAGCCCACGGTAATGTATGCCATAGGTGACACAAGCCTAACAAGTTTTGTCAGCTCGGCCTCAACGGCGTGGTGCGGGATGTAGGGGCTAACATTGGACAGTACTAAACGCTCAGCGGGGGTGACCAGCCTGCGCGCAGACAAAAATTGGTCCTTGATCGATATACCTCCGTGGTCCAGCATGAAAGAGTCCACCAAGGCCTTGGATTTTAAGTAGCAGCACACACGGCCCTGCGACAACCTGGAGGCAAAAGTTATGTTTTTGCCCCCAATGAGGTCTGCCAGGGACCGCAAGTACTGCGAGATGGTGACATGATCGATGGAAGGGAACAGTATTGCCTGGTCCTTCTTGGGACACGGCGGACCAAAGGAGGGCCCAGACGGACCGTCGCGACCGCGACGCTGCTGGCCCGCCCCCGAGAGCAAGGCCTGCGCCATGGTTGGCTTAGTAACTGGCGGAGTCTGGACCCCAGGGACAACGATCGACGAAACCACCGGAAAAGCAGGGATCGGCGTAGGGCACAACGGTGTTGGCGCGCTGGCTGAACCAGCCACCACGTTTTCTGCAGCCTTAACAGGGCTGGTCGCTACCTGGACGTCAGATAAGGACCTGTTTAGGCGCGGAGAGACGGGAAGAACGGTAACAGACTGATGCGCTGAGCCAGTCAGCACACCAACCCGTTGGTTGACAGTAGTGTCTGCCGCCAGAGAAGGCCTGAGGACAGTCACGGAGGACGGTTTGAGTTCCGGTGTGCTGTGTCCCCTAGGAAGGGGCGCAGGCACACCTTTATTGGGCCCTCGCACGAGGGGCACCTTAACGGCCTTACCGGCCCCGTTTTTAACAGCGGGGACAGGGGACTTCTTCAAAAAGTCTTGCGGCTTCAGTTGACTCATGGTGATACGAGTCAACTAAAAACCCTCCGGAATATTCAAAATAAAAACACGCCAGACAAGACGGACAAAACCCACTGCTACCTGGCCTTGAAGACCAGGCAGCAAACCGAACAAGAACGAATAACCAAAACCACAATGATTAATTAGAGACTTCTAAAATGGCAGGGTTCAACAAGGAGGGTTAAAATGAGAAAAGAAAAGCAATAATTTGCAAGGCCAAAACTTACTTAAAAATGAATAATTAGAAAACAAAAACTACTCCAAACGAAAGAGGAGAAAAAACTGATTGAGAATAAGCAACAATAACTTATCAGGCACAAGCAGAACGTAGCAGACAGTAAGATATGGACAAACGACTGCGCTGCCCCGCACCTAAGGCTGTAACTGTACCGCGCTGGGAATAGCACGCAAATAACACGGTAAAGCGGAGCGAACGAAAAACACGTCCGTCTCCGACGGAGGCCGGTGTGTGTGTGTGTGTGTGTGTGTGTGTGTGTGTGTGTGTGTGTGTGTGTGTGTGTGTGTGTGTGTGTGTGTGTGTGTGTGTGTGTGTGTGTGTGTGTGTGTGTGTGTGTGTGTGTGTGTGTTATTATTATTATTATTATTATTATTATTATTATTATTATTATATAAAACCGATAGGGGAGAGAAAACTATGTCCAGAAGGATATGTTAACTCAAAAACATGAAACAAGTCTCTTCAATCTGACGGAATCAATAGGGGATAGTTACAAGGAATGGAACAGAAATCCAACTTAAAATTGCACTTTAGGATGCAGGCTGAGGGCCTGCTTCCTTCCCGTCGATATTGGAGGAAAGAATGAAAACAAAGTTTGGGTTTGGAAAAACAAACCCTACCGGTCGAAGACTAAAGACATTTATTTGGCTTAACTGTGTAAGCGCTTGACTAAAAAGAATCTCGCCATTTTCAATGGAGCAGAGCGCCCCCCTATCGCACCACTTTGCCATGAAGCCATCGATCGCTCCGCGACCAAGGTACCAAGCGTACTCCTTGATGATGCGTGACTTTAGACGAGCTTTCAGGACATGATCGTAGAGCGCAGGCTCGCGGTCCTCTTTGAAGAAGCTTACAAGTAGCCTGTAGACTGTGCTCTTGGCCAACACGAGAACGAAATTGGCCAAATCGATTTGGTTGGAGGTGGAGGTATTGTCGGGACTGAACCCGACATAGAGCTCTCGAGCAAACAATCCACGGCGACCCAGTAAGTTTCTGATTAGCAAATCAGCCAGGCGCCACATTTGCACGGCCCGGCGACAGGACACTATCATGTGCCAAGCCGAACCCTCGACCTGGCACCAGGGGCACAGGCGAGAGGCGGCCAACCCTGCGTGGAACAAGAAGATAGGATCTGCCAGACGGTTCTTGTTGAAACGCCACACGACCTCGGAATCGAATCCAAGGGAGGGTGATCGAACGAGAGCTCTCCAATTGACTCGATCGTGCGACCAGTGTCCCTCTAGAGAACCGTCTAGGCGGAGGGAGTTGACCATGATGTCACGCAGGATCGACCGCCTGTGCTGTTGAGGGAGCAGGGAGACCCACTCGCCGGTCAACGGGCGACGATACAACAGATTTGGGGGCCAGGGTTCAGGACCCAGAACATCTTTCACGCCACGAAAACGTAGATGGCAGAAGGCTCGGATCCTGTTCCCGTTGACGCCAAGAGCTTGGCGAACTCGACCAGATTGTTCGGCAAAGCCCTCCAACCGGTCGACATCGGTCCACTCTGAACCATTGAGTAGGTCCCCGAGCGTTTTACAACCCAGCAAAGCCCATGAGGGAATGAAGGGAGAAGTGGCCGTTGGGAGAAGCGACGTTTCTGTCAGGGGAACGTCTCGCATTCCGCAGTTCGTTGACGGGAAATTCTCGGGCTTTGGTTTCAGGGAGAACCAAGCTTTGAGCACGGTTTGGAGAAACTCGGAGGTGTTACGAGCCGCAGGCCCACCGATTTTGGGGTGAAACAAAACCTGCCAGCCAAGACCTAATCGGCAAAACTTGCCAAGGAAATGCCGAGTCATGACGTGACAGGGGTGATCTTCTAAGTTGGAAAGAAATCGGTGTGCATAAACGACTCGGAACATGGCCACCTTCGACGCCAGGTGGACCAGGCCGAGTCCTCCAAGATGGACGGGGGCACAGAGGTCGCGCAGACGCGTCCAGTGTCTCCGGCCGGCCCATACAAAATTTGCCAGTTCCCCCTGAAGCCGGTTGAGAAGCGCAGGAGGTGGGGGCAGCACTTGAAATGTTTACCACAGTCTAGGTGCCAGGAACTGGTTTGCGACTAGAACTCGACCACGAAGAGACATGGTCGACGCTCGGCCTCGCCACCTTTGGATTGCGACGAGGAACTTTTCCCGCAACGCGTCGAAGCCCCTGGCCTTGATTACAGGCGTATTGCCCAACATTACCCCCAAACACTTGCCGCCCTCACTCGACCAAGCGAAATCGAGTGGAGAGTCCCGACGCCCGACCCAGCTGCCTGCCCACAGACCGGTGGACTTTTGAGTATTGAGTCGTGCCCCAGACTGAACCGCGTAGATGTGGTAAACTACCCCCAACCGGTCGAAATCCTCGTCGTCAGCGATGAAGACCGATACGTCATCGGCGTATCCTGAGACGACGAGTCTGCGTTCCAGTTGACCAGGCATAAGAAACCCCGAGAGTCTTGATCTGCACAGTCTGAGGAAAGGCTCGGCTGTAAGCGAGAACAGCTGACCTGACAGGGGACATCCCTGTCGGATTCCCTGACCGAAAGGAAAGGGAGCCGTCAAACATGACCCCACTCGTACGAAGCACGTGGCGCCGGCGTAAAGTGTCCGCAGGGTTTGCACGAAATGTTCGCCGAAACCATACGATCGGAGAAGGTGAAAGAGATAGTGTTGGTTCACCCTGTCGAATGCTCCCTGTTGGTCAAGGGAGAGAACTGCTAGGGGAACCTGTTCGGTGTTGGCGTACTCCACGACGTCACGATGCAGGTGGAGGCTGTCGAAGATGGTTCTCCCCGGAACGCAGTAGCCCTGATCGGGGTGGACCAGCGAGCCAATTACTCGGCTCAACCGTGTTGCCAAAGCACGTGCGACGATCTTGTAGTCCACGGTGAGCAGAGAAATTGGACGCCAGTTTTTGATGTCCAGCCTGTCACCCGACTTAGGAAGTAGCGTCAGGATAGACTTTTGTGCAGATCGGGGAAGAAGGCCGGTCTCCATGGAGTGCGCCAACATTTCCTCAAACGGACCCGACAGCTCACTCCAAAAGAACGAGTAGAACTCGGGAGTGAGACCATCAATTCCAGGAGACTTCCCTTTGTTCAGGGACCCAAGAGCTTCGGTGAGTTCTTGTTGGCTCAGCGGCCGATCTAGGCTCTCACGTTGGAGGCGAGAAAGTAGAGGCAGGGTCTCGTACAGGGGCGAGTCTTCCTCGATTGTCACGGGCGTGGCAGCGTAAACCTCCTGGAAGTGACGCCTCGCGACCGTGCATAGCGACGGTCCATCAGACACGACGCGCCCTTCCAGGCGCAGTTCTTTGAGGGGTTGAAACGTGGGAGCCATATCACGAGCCAAACTTGGTCCTGCCGGACTGTCCGAAGCGAGGAGGTGGGCGTAGCGAGAGTTTGCCAGCACTCTCTCGCTTCTCCTTGTGTACGCGTCGCGCACTTGGGAGGTTGCGTGAGCTAAATCTGCCGTGGTGTGTTCACCCAGCAGGGGACTGGACACGATTCGATCGACACGCCTCTCGAGTTGTGCAAACGTCTCGTCCGACATTTGCCGGCGGAGTCTAATGAATCGGATGGTCGTGGTCTGAATCTCCTGCTTGATGGCATCCCACCAGTGGTGGAGCGAGGAGTAATGATTGCGACGAGCCTCTAATGATTCGAGAAGCTCGCGAATACAATCTCCGAAGTTCGGGTCCTCCAAGAGAGTATTGTCAAAGCGCCAATATGGCGAGACAAACTTAGGCGTTCGTAGCGACATAGTGGCCAGCAGTGCAAGGTGGTCGGAGAAAGCGGGCAATACGCGCACGCCGGTCATCAAAGTGGTCACTTCGGGAGTGCCATAGAACCTGTCTATGCGAGAGGCGGAATGCAGTGGGGCATTGCCCACATACGTGAAACCTGGCTCCCCGGGGTGAAACTCCCGCCACAAATCGGAGAGGTCTGCTGTCGTAACTGTGTTCCGGAGCAGTCGGGCAACGCGCGGATACCGCTCGACGCCCCCGGATCTGTCAGTGTTGGGATCCAACGTACAGTTGAAGTCCCCCCCAACAAGGAACTGAGCGTCGACTCCAGCGGTACCACGTACGTCGCTGATGTGACGTTCAAGGCACGTCAGAATGTCTAGAGCTATGGCTTGGTTGTGTGGCAAATAAACGGAGATGACGTGAAGCGTCCGACCTGTGGTGGGAATCTCTAGGAGAAGTTCCTGAAGATAGCCAGGGTATAGAATATTTTGGGCTCGAAAGACCATGGGTGATGACTTACGAAGTCCTATCATGGTCCCCGAGCACACTTGAACAGGGGGGTTGAAATAAAAAGAGTACTTCGAGATTAGAAGGGGTAGTGGTGATGAGGACGTGTTTGTCTCCTGTAGGAGGACGACGTCGGGGAAGTGGCGATCCAGGAAGGTCGACAGCTGACTCCATTTAAAGTCGCTACGAACGCTCCTTGCATTAAGGGTGATGAAAATTGTCTCCGCCATGTTGGTGACAGGTTTTTTACTCTAGTCCAGTGGAACTGACACTTTCCAGAGAGGTGGATCGAGATAGGGTGACCTCGTCTTCTCCGGTCGCGTCAAAGTACGCCTGCGCCTTCTTTAGAGTGGCAATAAGGCGTCGTGAACGTTGGTTGATTGCACGATCATTTTTCAAGACCGGAAGAACTGATGTCAGCATAAAAACCAGCCCGGTAATGTCGTTCGTAAAACGGCGGGCAACCTTGAATGGCTGATCGTTGCCCTTCACGTCCGCTAAGAACTGTAGAAAAGCGCTAGTGGACAGCGTCTTTCCAGCCTCTCCACTGTCAAGTAGCTCCACCGCAGCCAGGGGCATGGTTGCCTCACCAGGAGACGCCCTTTCATCTTGACGTGGACGCTTCTTGGCCGGAGAGTTGCTCCTTGGTTTTTTCTTTGTCTTGACCTGAGTGTAAACCGGTTCATCCAGCACCGGTTCGAGCTGGTGCGGCGTCCCAGTGTCAAGGCTAAGATCTGCATCATTAGTTTCCATTGCATCCAGGGCACAAGCTGCGTCGGACGCAACCGGAGCTGGTGGGATGGTCCCATCGCTTGGCGTCAAAGTGGTGGCCGAAGCACTCTCACCCAATTCCACAAGAATCTTTCTCTTGTTTTCGCCTCTAGACGTTTGGCTTTCAGTCTCTACCGCAGACCTTTCCTTGGTACCAATGTTGGCAGTGCATGTTCTGGCAATATGTCCAGTTTGCCTGCACTTGAAGCATTTGACGTCGTCAAAGCTGAGGAAGACACGGTTACGTTCTCCATCGTGTTCTACTACGATGGAGTCGGGAAGATTGACGTTCTCAGCTTTGATGACAAAGATCTGTCGTCTAAAACTGAAGACGTGACCAATGTCAGCCTCCTTCAAGCCCACGGTAATGTATGCCATAGGTGACACAAGCCTAACAAGTTTTGTCAGCTCGGCCTCAACGGCGTGGTGCGGGATGTAGGGGCTAACATTGGACAGTACCAAACGCTCAGCGGGGGTGACCAGCCTGCGCGCAGACAAAAATTGGTCCTTGATCGATATACCTCCGTGGTCCAGCATGAAAGAGTCCACCAAGGCCTTGGATTTTAAGTAGCAGCACACACGGCCCTGCGACAACCTGGAGGCAAAAGTTATGTTTTTGCCCCCAATGAGGTCTGCCAAGGACCGCAAGTACTGCGAGATGGTGACATGATCGATGGAAGGGAACAGTATTGCCTGGTCCTTCTTGGGACACGGCGGACCAAAGGAGGGCCCAGACGGACCGTCGCGACCGCGACGCTGCTGGCCCGCCCCCGAGAGCAAGGCCTGCGCCATGGTTGGCTTAGTAACTGGCGGAGTCTGGACCCCAGGGACAACGATCGACGAAACCACCGGAAAAGCAGGGATCGGCGTAGGGCACAACGGTGTTGGCGCGCTGGCTGAACCAGCCACCACGTTTTCTGCAGCCTTAACAGGGCTGGTCGCTACCTGGACGTCAGATAAGGACCTGTTTAGGCGCGGAGAGACGGGAAGAACGGTAACAGACTGATGCGCTGAGCCAGTCAGCACACCAACCCGTTGGTTGACAGTAGTGTCTGCCGCCAGAGAAGGCCTGAGGACAGTCACGGAGGACGGTTTGAGTTCCGGTGTGCTGTGTCCCCTAGGAAGGGGCGCAGGCACACCTTTATTGGGCCCTCGCACGAGGGGCACCTTAACGGCCTTACCGGCCCCGTTTTTAACAGCGGGGACAGGGGACTTCTTCAAAAAGTCTTGCGGCTTCAGTTGACTCATGGTGATACGAGTCAACTAAAAACCCTCCGGAATATTCAAAATAAAAACACGCCAGACAAGACGGACAAAACCACTGCTACCTGGCCTTGAAGACCAGGCAGCAAACCGAACAAGAACGAATAACCAAAACCACAATGATTAATTAGAGATTTCTAAAATGGCAGGGTTCAACAAGGAGGGTTAAAATGAGAAAAGAAAAGCAATAATTTGCAAGGCCAAAACTTACTTAAAAATGAATAATTAGAAAACAAAAACTACTCCAAACGAAAGAGGAGAAAAAACTGATTGAGAATAAGCAACAATAACTTATCAGGCACAAGCAGAACGTAGCAGACAGTAAGATATGGACAAACGACTGCGCTGCCCCGCACCTAAGGCTGTAACTGTACCGCGCTGGGAATAGCACGCAAATAACACGGTAAAGCGGAGCGAACGAAAAACACGTCCGTCTCCGACGGAGGCCGGTGTGTGTGTGTGTGTGTGTGTGTGTGTGTGTGTGTGTGTGTGTGTGTGTTATTATTATTATTATTATTATTATTATTATTATATAAAACCGATAGGGGAGAGAAAACTATGTCCAGAAGGATATGTTAACTCAAAAACATGAAACAAGTCTCTTCAATCTGACGGAATCAATAGGGGATAGTTACAAGGAATGGAACAGAAATCCAACTTAAAATTGCACTTTAGGATGCAGGCTGAGGGCCTGCTTCCTTCCCGTCGATATTGGAGGAAAGAATGAAAACAAAGTTTGGGTTTGGAAAAACAAACCCTACCGGTCGAAGACTAAAGACATTTGGCTTTACTGTGTAAGCGCTTGACTAAAAAGAATCTCGCCATTTTCAATGGAGCAGAGCGCCCCCCTATCGCACCACTTTGCCATGAAGCCATCGATCGCTCCGCGACCAAGGTACCAAGCGTACTCCTTGATGATGCGAGACTTTAGACGAGCTTTCAGGACATGATCGTAGAGCGCAGGCTCGCGGTCCTCTTTGAAGAAGCTTACAAGTAGCCTGTAGACTGTGCTCTTGGCCAACACGAGAACAAAATTGGCCAAATCGATTTGGTTGGAGGTGGAGGTATTGTCGGGACTGAACCCGACATAGAGCTCTCGAGCAGACAATCCACGGCGACCCAGTAAGTTTCTGATTAGCAAATCAGCCAGGCGCCACATTTGCACGGCCCGGCGACAGGACACTATCATGTGCCAAGCCGAACCCTCGACCTGGCACCAGGGGCACAGGCGAGAGGCGGCCAACCCTGCGTGGAACAAGAAGATAGGATCTGCCAGACGGTTCTTGTTGAAACGCCACACGACCTCGGAATCGAATCCAAGGGAGGGTGAGCGAACGAGAGCTCTCCAATTGACTCGATCGTGCGACCAGTGTCCCTCTAGAGAACCGTCTAGGCGGAGGGAGTTGACCATTAAGTCACGCAGGATCGACCGCCTGTGCTGTTGAGGGAGCAGGGAGACCCACTCGCCGGTCAACGGGCGACGATACAACAGATTTGGGGGCCAGGGTTCAGGACCCAGAACATCTTTCACGCCACGAAAACGTAGATGGCAGAAGGCTCGGATCCTGTTCCCGTTGACGCCAAGAGCTTGGCGAACTCGACCAGATTGTTCGGCAAAGCCCTCCAACCGTTCGACGTCGGTCCACTCTGAACCATTGAGTAGGTCCCCGAGCGTTTTACAACCCAGCAAAGCCCATGTGGGAATGAAGGGAGAAGTGGTCGTTGGGAGAAGCGACGTTTCTGTCAGGGGAACGTCTCGCATTCCGCAGTTCGTTGACGGGAAATTCTCGGGCTTTGGTTTCAGGGAGAACCAAGCTTTGAGCACGGTTTGGAGAAACTCGGAGGTGTTACGAGCCGCAGGCCCACCGATTTTGGGGTGAAACAAAACCTGCCAGCCAAGACCTAATCGGCAAAACTTGCCAAGGAAATGCCGAGTCATGACGTGACAGGGGTGATCTTCTAAGTTGGAAAGAAATCGGTGTGCATAAACGACTCGGAACATGGCCACCTTCGACGCCAGGTGGACCAGGCCGAGTCCTCCAAGATGGACGGGGGCACAGAGGTCGCTCAGACGCGTCCAGTGTCTCCGGCCGGCCCATACAAAATTTGCCAGTTCCCCCTGAAGCCGGTTGAGAAGCGCAGGAGGTGGGGGCAGCACTTGAAATGTGTACCACAGTCTAGGTGCCAGGAACTGGTTTGCGACTAGAACTCGACCACGAAGAGACATGGTCGACGCTCGGCCTCGCCACCTTTGGATTGCGACGAGGAACTTTTCCCGCAACGCGTCGAAGCCCCTGGCCTTGATTACAGGCGTATTGCCCAACATTACCCCCAAACACTTGCCGCCCTCACTCGACCAAGCGAAATCGAGTGGAGAGTCCCGACGCCCGACCCAGCTGCCTGCCCACAGACCGGTGGACTTTTGAGTATTGAGTCGTGCCCCAGACTGAACCGCGTAGATGTGGTAAACTACCCCCAACCGGTCGAAATCCTCGTCGTCAGCGATGAAGACCGATACGTCATCGGCGTATCCTGAGACGACGAGTCTGCGTTCCAGTTGACCAGGCATAAGAAACCCCGAGAGTCTTGATCTGCACAGTCTGAGGAAAGGCTCGGCTGTAAGCGAGAACAGCTGACCTGACAGGGGACATCCCTGTCGGATTCCCTGACCGAAAGGAAAGGGAGCCGTCAAACATGACCCCACTCGTACGAAGCACGTGGCGCCGGCGTAAAGTGTCCGCAGGGTTTGCACGAAATGTTCGCCGAAACCATACGATCGGAGAAGGTGAAAGAGATAGTGTTGGTTCACCCTGTCGAATGCTCCCTGTTGGTCAAGGGAGAGAACTGCTAGGGGAACCTGTTCGGTGTTGGCGTACTCCACGACGTCACGATGCAGGTGGAGGCTGTCGAAGATGGTTCTCCCCGGAACGCAGTAGCCCTGATCGGGGTGGACCAGCGAGCCAATTACTCGGCTCAACCGTGTTGCCAAAGCACGTGCGACGATCTTGTAGTCCACGGTGAGCAGAGAAATTGGACGCCAGTTTTTGATGTCCAGCCTGTCACCCGACTTAGGAAGTAGCGTCAGGATAGACTTTTGTGCAGATCGGGGAAGAAGGCCGGTCTCCATGGAGTGCACCAACATTTCCTCAAACGGACCCGACAGCTCACTCCAAAAGAACGAGTAGAACTCGGGAGTGAGACCATCAATTCCGGGAGACTTCCCTTTGTTCAGGGACCCAAGAGCTTCGGTGAGTTCTTGTTGGCTCAGTGGCCGATCTAGGCTCTCACGTTGGAGGCGAGACAGTAGAGGCAGGGTCTCGTACAGGGGCGAGTCTTCCTCGATTGTCACGGGCGTGGCAGCGTAAACCTCCTGGAAGTGACGCCTCGCGACCGTGCATAGCGACGGTCCATCAGACACGACGCGCCCTTCCAGGCGCAGTTCTTTGAGGGGTTGAAACGTGGGAGCCATATCACGAGCCAAACTTGGTCCTGCCGGACTGTCCGAAGCGAGGAGGTGGGCGTAGCGAGAGTTTGCCAGCACTCTCTCGCTTTTCCTTGTGTACGCGTCGCGCACTTGGGAGGTTGCGTGAGCTAAATCTGCCGTGGTGTGTTCACCCAGCAGGGGACTGGACACGATTCGATCGACACGCCTCTCGAGTTGTGCAAACGTCTCGTCCGACATTTGCCGGCAGAGTCTAATGAATCGGATGGTCGTGGTCTGAATCTCCTGCTTGATGGCATCCCACCAGTGGTGGAGCGAGGAGTAATGATTGTGACGAGCCTCGAATGATTCGAGAAGCTCGCGAATACAATCTCCGAAGTTCGGGTCCTCCAAGAGAGTATTGTCAAAGCGCCAATATGGCGAGACAAACTTAGGCGTTCGTAGCGACATAGTGGCCAGCAGTGCAAGGTGGTCGGAGAAAGCGGGCAATACGCGCACGCCGGTCATCAAAGTGGTCACTTCGGGAGTGCCATAGAACCTGTCTATGCGAGAGGCGGAATGCAGTGGGGCATTGCCCACATACGTGAAACCTGGCTCCCCGGGGTGAAACTCCCGCCACAAATCGGAGAGGTCTGCTGTCGTAACTGTGTTCCGGAGCAGTCGGGCAACGCGCGGATACCGCTCGACGCCCCCGGATCTGTCAGTGTTGGGATCCAACGTACAGTTGAAGTCCCCCCCAACAAGGAACTGAGCGTCGACTCCAGCGGTACCACGTACGTCGCTGATGTGACGTTCAAGGCACGTCAGAATGTCTAGAGCTATGGCTTGGTTGTGTGGCAAATAAACGGAGATGACGTGAAGCGTCCGACCTGTGGTGGGAATCTCTAGGAGAAGTTCCTGAAGATAGCCAGGGTATAGAATATTTTGGGCTCGAAAGACCATGGGTGATGACTTACGAAGTCCTATCATGGTCCCCGAGCACACTTGAACAGGGGGGTTGAAATAAAAAGAGTACTTCGAGATTAGAAGGGGTAGTGGTGATGAGGACGTGTTTGTCTCCTGTAGGAGGACGACGTCGGGGAAGTGGCGATCCAGGAAGGTCGACAGCTGACTCCATTTAAAGTCGCTACGAACGCTCCTTGCATTAAGGGTGATGAAAATTGTCTCCGCCATGTTGGTGACAGGTTTTTTACTCTAGTCCAGTGGAACTGACACTTTCCAGAGAGGTGGATCGAGATAGGGTGACCTCGTCTTCTCCGGTCGCGTCAAAGTACGCCTGCGCCTTCTTTAGAGTGGCAATAAGGCGTCGTGAACGTTGGTTGATTGCACGATCATTTTTCAAGACCGGAAGAACTGATGTCAGCATAAAAACCAGCCCGGTAATGTCGTTCGTAAAACGGCGGGCAACCTTGAATGGCTGATCGTTGCCCTTCACGTCCGCTAAGAACTGTAGAAAAGCGCTAGTGGACAGCGTCTTTCCAGCCTCTCCACTGTCAAGTAGCTCCACCGCAGCCAGGGGCATGGTTTCCTCACCAGGAGACGCCCTTTCATCTTGACGTGGACGCTTCTTGGCCGGAGAGTTGCTCCTTGGTTTTTTCTTTGTCTTGACCTGAGTGTAAACCGGTTCATCCAGCACCGGTTCGAGCTGGTGCGGCGTCCCAGTGTCAAGGCTAAGATCTGCATCATTAGTTTCCATTGCATCCAGGGCACAAGCTGCGTCGGTCGCAACCGGAGCTGGTGGGATGGTCCCATCGCTTGGCGTCAAAGTGGTGGCCGAAGCACTCTCACCCAATTCCACAAGAATCTTACTCTTGTTTTCGCCTCTAGACGTTTGGCTTTCAGTCTCTACCGCAGACCTTTCCTTGGTACCAATGTTGGCAGTGCATGTTCTGGCAATATGTCCAGTTTGCCTGCACTTGAAGCATTTGACGTCGTCAAAGCTGAGGAAGACACGGTTACGTTCTCCATCGTGTTCTACTACGATGGAGTCGGGAAGATTGACGTTCTCAGCTTTGATGACAAAGATCTGTCGTCTAAAACTGAAGACGTGACCAATGTCAGCCTCCTTCAAGCCCACGGTAATGTATGCCATAGGTGACACAAGCCTAACAAGTTTTGTCAGCTCGGCCTCAACGGCGTGGTGCGGGATGTAGGGGCTAACATTGGACAGTACCAAACGCTCAGCGGGGGTGACCAGCCTGCGCGCAGACAAAAATTGGTCCTTGATCGATATACCTCCGTGGTCCAGCATGAAAGAGTCCACCAAGGCCTTGGATTTTAAGTAGCAGCACACACGGCCCTGCGACAACCTGGAGGCAAAAGTTATGTTTTTGCCCCCAATGAGGTCTGCCAGGGACCGCAAGTACTGCGAGATGGTGACATGATCGATGGAAGGGAACAGTATTGCCTGGTCCTTCTTGGGACACGGCGGACCAAAGGAGGGCCCAGACGGACCGTCGCGACCGCGACGCTGCTGGCCCGCCCCCGAGAGCAAGGCCTGCGCCATGGTTGGCTTAGTAACTGGCGGAGTCTGGACCCCAGGGACAACGATCGACGAAACCACCGGAAAAGCAGGGATCGGCGTAGGGCACAACGGTGTTGGCGCGCTGGCTGAACCAGCCACCACGTTTTCTGCAGCCTTAACAGGGCTGGTCGCTACCTGGACGTCAGATAAGGACCTGTTTGTGTGTGTGTGTGTGTTATCATTATTATTATTATTATTATTATTATTATTATATAAAACCGATAGGGGAGAGAAAACTATGTCCAGAAGGATATGTTAACTCAAAAACATGAAACAAGTCTGTGTGTGTGTGTGTGTGTGTGTGTGTGTGTGTGTGTGTGTGTGTGTGTGTGTGTGTGTGTGTGTGTGTGTGTGTGTGTTATTATTATTATTATTATTATTATTATTATTATTATTATTATTATTATTATAAATGGACCGATAGGGGAGAGAAAACGTTGTTCCAAAAGGATATATTTTTCTCAAAACTGAAACAAAAGAACTAAATGCTGACGGAAAACAATTTTGAGGACGTTGTGTGTGTGTGTGTGTGTGTGTGTGTGTGTGTGTGTGTGTGTGTGTGTGTGTGTGTGTGTGTGTGTGTGTGTGTGTTTACCAGTTTGGGGGTGTAAATGCGAATGCGTGTGGGTGAGAATGTGAGTGTAATCATGTATGCGTGTGATTATGAGTGAGAGTGCGTGAAAGTGTGGGTGTGTGTGTTTACCAGTTTGGGGGTGTTAATGCGAATGCGTGGCTGAGAATGTGAGTGTAATCATGTATGCGTGTGATTATGAGTGAGAGTGCGTGAAAGTGTGGGTGTGTGTGTGTTACCAGTTGGGGTGTGTGAATGCGAATGCGTGGCTGAGAATGTGAGTGTAATCATGTATGCGTGTGATTATGAGTGAGAGTGCGTGAAAGTGTGGGTGTGTGTGTGTTACCAGTTGGGGTGTGTGAATGCGAATGCGTGGCTGAGAATGTGAGTGTAATCAAGTTTGCGTGTGATTATGAGTGAGAGTGCGTGAAAGTGTGTGTGTGTGTGTTTACCAGTTGGGGTGTGTGAATGCGAATGCATGTGGGTGAGAATGTGAGTGTAATCATGTTTGCGTGTGATTATGAGTGAGAGTGCGTGAAAGTGTGTGTGTGTGTGTTTACCAGTTGGGGTGGGTGAATGCGAATGCATGTGGGTGAGAATGTGAGTGTAATCATGTATGCGTGTGATTATGAGTGAGAGTGCGTGAAAGTGTGGGTGTGTGAATGCGAATGCGTGGCTGAGAATGTGAGTGTAATCATGTTTGCGTGTGATTATGAGTGAGAGTGCGTGAAAGTGTGTGTGTGTGTGTGTTTACCAGTTGGGGTGTGTGAATGCGAATGCATGTGGGTGAGAATGTGAGTGTAATCATGTATGCGTGTGATTATGAGTGAGAGTGCGTGAAAGTGTGGGTGTGTGTGTGTTTACCAGTTGGGGTGTGTGAATGCGAATGCGTGGCTGAGAATGTGAGTGTAATCATGTATGCGTGTGATTATGAGTGAGAGTGCGTGAAAGTGTGGGTGTGTGTGTGTGTTTACCAGTTGGGGTGTGTGAATGCAGATGCATGTGGGTGAGAATGTGAGTGTAATCATGTTTGCGTGTGATTATGAGTGAGAGTGCGTGAAAGTGTGTGTGTGTGTGTTTACCAGTTTGGGGGTGTGAATGCGAATGCGTGGCTGAGAATGTGAGTGTAATCATGTATGCGTGTGATTATGAGTGAGAGTGCGTGAAAGTGTGGGTGTGTGTGTTTACCAGTTTGGGGGTGTTCATGCGAATGCGTGGCTGAGAATGTGAGTGTAATCATGTATGCGTGTGATTATGAGTGAGAGTGCGTGAAAGTGTGGGTGTGTGTGTGTTTACCAGTTTGGGGGTGTGAATGCGAATGCATGTGGGTGAGAATGTGAGTGTAATCATGTATGCGTGTGATTATGAGTGACAGTGCGTGAAGGTGTGGGTGAGTGTGTTTCTATCAGTTTGGGTGTGTGAAGGCGAATACGTGTGGGTGAGAATGTGAGTGTATAAATCATGTATGCGTGTGATTATGAGTGAGAGTGCGTGAAAGTGTGGGTGAGTGTGTTTCTATCAGTTTGGATGTGTGAAGACGAATGCGTGTGGCTGAGAATGTGAGTGTAATCACGTATGAGTGTGACTATGAGTGATTGATTGATTGATTGATGGATTGATTGATTGTTTGATTGATTGATTGATGTGTTATGTCAACTGACAAGATTAGACTAAAAGGTATTTTCTTACATCTAACCAGCGTTTTTACACAATACAATACAATGATACAATTAACTTACAAGTTTATACATTAAGCATTACATTCTCACACTGTTCGTTACAAATAACTATACAATAACGTCTAAGAGTTATTAATTAATTCACGGTAGCGTGAACTCTTATTAATGCTAAGTTATTTCAAAGCTATTTCAAATATAAGAATAAGGAGTAAAATAGTACTTAAATACTAACTAGAATAATGCATAATAATAATAATAGTTAAAATTAAAAAGAATAATAATAATAATTCTATGTTGAAAACCCCCGAGCTTTGTTTATAATATAAAATACTAGGAAAACGCTCTGTTTGACGCGTTGATAAGCGAGCGCGTCAATATCTACGAACTTTCTGGCGAAAAGATTTCAATGCTAATACAAAATAACAATCAACAACAATATTCAAGAATGCGCATTGCAAAAAATTTTGTAATTTCCATAGCTTTTATACTTCCCGACATTGTTGGATGCCGTGCAATGTGCGTTGCTAAGAATTTTCGCTGTCATGTTTTCGCCGCGGTCCGCCACCGTTACTAACAGTTGTTGACAGCATTTCAAATGTAATTTCTGCCTCTACTCCGTATCAGATTGCGTTTGCATTAGTATATTCGTGACCGGACAAAAATTTACTATAAGATAGCCACCTCACATTTTGCTGTTACTGTGTTTCAGAAATATATTTTCGAGTAACTTTTGTGTATCTTTGCCAATATTTATCAGATCGCCATAAAATGAACATATTCGTCACCGGAAAAAGTTAAAAAAAAATATGGCTATCTCACATTTTGCCGCCATTTTGTTTCAGAAAAATATTTTGCAGTAACTATGGTGTAACTTTGTAACTTTTCGAACGATTTTGCCTCAAAACTATACACCTTCAATCCACATTGAGGCTTGTAGATGATCCAAATTTCAAGTTGATCGGACTTTCCGTTCGACCGCTATCGACGGACCTAAGGGCTGGTCCACACAGATTTTTAAGACATAGGATTTAAGGTTTAACGCGTAGTCGTAAAGTTGGATCATAGGAAACACGTACTGGCGTTCACACAAAGTTTTAGTTTTAAGACGTTGTTTTCATTGTTGTTTTTAAAACAACAATGTTAAAACCTTATGCATTATGTCTTAAAAATCTGTGTGGACCAGCCTTAAAAAAAAAAAAAAAACAAACAAACAAACAAACAAACAAACAAACAAACAAACAAACAAACAAACAAACAGAACGAAGTGCCTTAAGAGTCAAGTGGAAACGCTCGCTTCGCTCGCTTAAAAAATAGGTAGGCCTATTAAAGTAACTTTTTAATCGCAAATTAAAAAGCAAATAAGTTTGTTAAGCCTCTGACTTTGCTAGGGACACGGTTCCTTTCTCGGGCAGCGGCCACTGTGAAAGAATTATCATATATTGCAGTTCTGTGGATAGGGAGGACAAGTTGGTTTGAAGAGTGGCCACGTGTGTCTCGAGAATGGTGAGTTGCTAGGTACTGGAAACGAGAGAAAAGATAGCTTGGGGTTGAAGAGTGAAGTATTTTATGCAGAAGGTGAAGCGAGTGGAGGTTGCGTAGTGAGAGTGAGGGTGTGTGAGCGTGTGTGTGTCTGAGTGATCTATGTACAGTTCTATATATGTGTATGGATATGTTTTTGAATTGAGTAGTACCTCACGTAGCTGGTTCAAGGGAACCACACACATGTTGTTCACAATGCTCACTGGTTAAGCGAGCGAAGCGAGCGTTTCCACTTGACTCTTATGGCACTTCGTTCTGTTTTTTTTTTGTTTTTTTTTTTGTTTTTTTGTTTTTGTTTTTTTGTTTTTATGTCCGTCGATAGCGGTCGAACGGAAAGTCCGATCAACTTGAAACTTGGACCATCCACAAGCCTCGATGTGGATTGAAGGTGTATACTTTTGAGGCAAAATCGTTTGAAAAGTTATAATGTTACACCATAGTTACTGCAAAATATTTTTCTGAAACAATATGGCGGCAAAATGTGAGATAGCTAGATTTTTCTACAGATTTTTCCGGTCACGAATATGTTCATTTTATGGCGATACAATAAATATTGGCAAAGTTACACAAAAGTTACTCGAAAATATATCTCTGAAACACAGTTACGGCAAAATGTGAGGTGGCTATCTTATAGTAAATTTTTGTCCGGTTACGAATATACTTATGTAAACGCGATCCGATACGTATAAGAGGCAGAAATTACATTTCTATTGCTGTCAATAACTGTTAGTAACGGTGGCGGACCGCGGCGAAAACATGACAGCGAAAATTCTTAGCAACGCACATTGCACTGCATTCAACAATATCGGGAAGTATAATAGCTATGGATTTGATTCGATTATTTGGGCTTAACGTCTCATATTTTTGCAACGAGGCTAATCGAGACAATGAGTGGGTGATATATGAAGATGAAATATGGGGCTGTTTGGAGGAAAAGGGCATGTAGGAGGGAGCGTGAGGAAAGGGGAAAGAGGAGGAAAGGGGAAAGGGGAGAAAAGGGGAAAGTGGATTGGGGTGTGGACTGCACTTCGTCTGACTTCTCCTCCTCGACCAGTCCGGCTTGGGTGGCCCTACCAGAAGCATACGCTTCCGCCGGCATAGCTCTAGGAATCATTAAAGCACGCAAACCTGCCCACCACGGTAAGGTAGCAGTCCCTGGGCAGGAATAGCTATGGAAATTAGAAAATTTTTTGCAATGCGCATTCTTGAATTGTTGTTAATGGTTGTTTGTATTAGCATTGAAATCTTTTCGACAGAAAGTTCGTAGATATTGACGCGCTCGCTTATCAACGCGTCAAACAGAGCGTTTTCCTAGTTGATAGTAGAATTGAATCCCAGAATTTAACTTATGAATGAGAATGTCGTGGTTGTCTGATCATACCACCGTTTTCAGATTTCTAAAATATGCGTAACAAACAAGTTTTATTTTGGAAATTGAAACATAGACCTCTGAAAGCACCAACAATATTTTATTCTTCATTTTTAACCGCCGGTACCGGCAATATTGCTACTTTAATTTACCTCGCGTTGAACTAAGTTTTGTTTAAATAATTAATTGTGATTTACCATTTTCATATCGGTTCAAGAACATAATTTGTTTACATTTTAAAGTGTATTCATTTGCGTAATCTTAACGGTGTTTTTTTAATAATTATTTAAATCAACCTGTACAAATACACTCACAGTACCGGTAGATTAAAACAATAAACAAAACACAAATAAACTAATGCAACTAAACATACTTTAGACTGTAGACCAATGTTTTTGAACCGTAATATAAATTGTTTAACCATTACGAATTTTTTTACAAAAGTTAGTTCGAAGTGAAGTGAATTGAAGAATCAATATTGCCGATAACAACGTCTGAAAATTAAAGAAAATTATCTTGATATTTTCAAAAGTCAATATTTCATTTCAATGTACTACTTTTTTATAAACGTTGAAATGATCAACCTTTAGTTAATACTGACGTAACCTAGTCTTATCAACATGGGAGCGGCATTGGCACTTGAAGAAGAAGATGAATTGTAACCCACTCTACACCTTGTTGGTTGCTACGCAGATACATTTTATAAAAGATAACAACTTGTATAATATGATCTCATTTCCTGCCGAAGTGGCAGTGATCAAGCAGCAATCGAGCAATTCGGACGATGTGGATGATGCGTCCATTGGCGTGAGGTGAGTTTTTTAGATGGGGCACAAGATAAGACGATGCTTCTGTTGGCCTCACTTTTCTTGACGCCACTCTACTATTTTATCCACTTTTCGATTCCTGTTTTTTGGGAATGAATTGTAGATTCTGAAAATCTCTAGCCCTAAAAACTTGATATTGAATGTAATTTTTAAGACATGACCACTCAAATACCACGCTTTTCGAGCCTTTCGGTCGTACACTCGTACGTGTCAAGTAAATACAGTTGACGCATTGATTAATTAAAAAAACTTATAAAACTCTTGAAAAAAGAAATGAAATATATTAAAACACAGTGTTTTAGTATTTTCCCGATATTACTTAAAATAAAATAAAACATTATAATCAAATGAAATGATCAGGAGACAAAAGCAAGGTGGATACAAAAATATTACATGAAAAATATATTTAAAAAAAAAAAAAACGCTTATATTTAAATGCACTAAAAAGTAAAAAATAAATTTTCGCCCGACAAATTTTTGCCTCACTCGGAAAATAAAAGCGTTGGGCGCTTTCCCTGCATAAACAGCAGAATACTTCTATCTATGTCAATACCGAAAGCGCCCAACGCTTTTATTTTCCGAGTGAGGCAAACATTTCTTGGGCAAACATTTTTTTTTTTACTTTTTAGTGCATTTAAATATAAGCGTTGTTTTTTAAAAAAATTATTTTTTTCATGTAATTGTCAAATACTGTCTAGCCCGGTATCTCAAGTAGACAAATTATTATTTTATATAACTAGCTCAGTCGATATTACATTACTTACTCGTTTGATGGCTTGACGTTTACCTCACGAACAACCGTCGCACTTCGAAACAGGCCTGTTTCGACGTCCCGAAGCAGCTGTCGTGCACGTCCCACACACAAAACCAGTCCTTCACTGTCACCTTTTTTAAACAACACCAAGTTTTTTTATCTTGTTCTTTTTCTAAATCCAACAACAACTTAACTGAATGATTTCCTAACCCATATTCATTTCCCTGACCGACACAACCATACTGTCAGTCTTCCTTCCAACACCAAGACTCACTGACTACTCCTCCCTAGCAACCTGATCAACAAACTTCAACAATCTTTCTTTTCTAAAACCACTTCTTCTTTTTACCAGGCTTCCTAGATCCAACCCTATCCGCCTTCCATATATGTCACAATTACCCCCCTATTTCTTATATTTGTCATTTTAACGATAAATATAGAAATAACTATACCCCAAATGACCATCTCCTAAACGAATATATCCTCCATTCATACTGACCATCTCATCAACACTCCAACTATGGTCAAAGTTTGACAATACCTCAACAATGCCACTCTGTAATTCCCAACAATGTTTGACTTACTATATTATGCAACAATCCTTTAGACAAAAAAAATCCACCCAGTGAATTTAAAAAATTCTTTTTTTTTTCTCTGCATATTGCAGATAATGTATCACAGGCAATGTGACCCACCACATTCCTTTTGACAAAAAAAAACCACCACTCAGTGAATAAAAAAAAATCTTTTTTTTTTTTTTAAATTATTTATACCACTGGTATCATCAACTTCTCGACAACATTATGACAACCCTATTATGACAACGCTATTACGACAACACTATTACGACAACGCTATTTATACCACTGGTATCATCAACTTCTCGACAACATTATGACAACCCTATTATGACAACGCTATTACGACAACACTATTACGACAACGCTATTACGACAATTACCCCCCATGTTTTTTTAATTTTTTGTCGCAATTTGAATTTCGTTCTACAAAAATGGAAAAAAAACATACCTATGGCAACCAAAAGAACATCGAACCCAAGACAAAATGTCGGCCGATCACAATACAGCAACGAAACAAACATTGAACCACATTACTACCAACATCAAATCCACCAACACATACAGAACAAGTTTATTCCATAAACATTTTGTACGGTTTCAAATTAACATCCCCGAAATTTTTTTTTTTTTTACCATAGCCCTACCTTTACGATAGTTTCAACAGTTCCACCTCTAAACTTACTCCAGTCTCTTCCTACCATCATCCATTCTTTCTCATAACAAACCCACTCCCTCTCATTATTGACCCAACCATCTGTCTGCCCTACAGTCAAATCATTATTTTCCTCACCAACCACAGCATCCTTGTACTCCTCATCTATCTCCACATATTTATCCACCACTTTATCTATCTGTTGCTCTGTAACAACCACGTCTTTCTTATCAAACCTCATCTCATCTTGCTCCTCAACTTTCTCCACATCTTGCTTATCATCAAACTTGTCACCTTGCTTCTCAACTATCTCCACATCTTCCTTATTATCCAACCAGCCTACTTGCTCTTCAACAATCTCTTTCACAACATCTATTTTTCCACTTCCTACCTCTCCTACGCTTCTCAAATCTTTTTCTTTCTTTACATCTCCTACATCCACCTGCTTTACCAAAAATATCGTTTTCATTTCCGCGGTCATGTCTCCCATCATCTTCTCCATATCTACCTGTTTAACCATATCCCTCTGCATCTCTTCCAAAGCCCTAGCTTGTTCGTCCTGCCCTTTCTTCATCTCCATAATCTTGGCTGTCACACCTACTTGCATCCTCATTAAATTCCTTATCATGCTCTTGAGATCCCCATCCTCATCTGGTTCATCCATCATCAAGCTCCCTTCAATATCATCAAGCTCCCTCTCCACTCTTAACCCCTCATATTCACTTCCTTCAATATCATCAAGCTCCCTTTCCATACTTTAACCACTCTTTGCTACTCCAAATTTTCTTGAACCTCGACTAGTCAACTCCACTACTCTATTCATACATTCACACAATCATACGTATCAACCTATGGACAATCTCGAATCTGATCTTACTGATTTAACTAAAATTTGGTAACACATTCCCTAGACAAACTTCTCTAGCCTAATATTGATCTAAGCCTATGGACAGACATCTACCATCTCGGTCGTTGTAGTAGACCGAGCCCTACACGTTGGGCGCCAAATTGTCAAATACTGTCTAGCCCGGTATCTCAAGTAGACAAATTATTATTTTATATAACTAGCTCAGTCGATATTACATTACTTACTCGTTTGATGGCTTGACGTTTACCTCACGAACAACCGTCGCACTTCGAAACAGGCCTGTTTCGACGTCCCGAAGCAGCTGTCGTGCACGTCCCACACACAAAACCAGTCCTTCACTGTCACCTTTTTTAAACAACACCAAGTTTTTTTATCTTGTTCTTTTTCTAAATCCAACAACAACTTAACTGAATGATTTCCTAACCCATATTCATTTCCCTGACCGACACAACCATACTGTCAGTCTTCCTTCCAACACCAAGACTCACTGACTACTCCTCCCTAGCAGCCTGATCAACAAACTTCAACAATCTTTCTTTTCTAAAACCACTTCTTCTTTTTACCAGGCTTCCTAGATCCAACCCTATCCGCCTTCCATATATGTCACATAATATTATTTTATACTTTTTAGTCTTAAAGAATCTTGCAATCGAATGTATTCTCACTGGACGTGTCCGAATTTAGAAGACTACATACTTGTGTAATTGTACTTGTTAGCTTCACTCGCAAACTAGCGTGCGAATATTATATTATATTATAACAATCAATTCCTGCCGTGATAGATAACAGCAGTTGCGTTAGCACGAACTCCATCCGATCAACTGTGAGGTCGAACCACGCGAAGGGAACGCACCTATGCGTACATGGTGAATGACTCACCGCACGGGGTTGTAGTATACTTACAAGTGGAGCGTGTTGACATTCTTGCTGCATAGAAACATATCCGATGCTTTCGTCACGGATATTTGAGTCCCGAACAACCAGCGGTAATTCCGATGCCTGCATGTGGTTGGCCCATCCTCACTAGCTGTGACTAATTTCCCAAATGAAGCTAATTGTTTAATTAATTGACTATGGTGGAATTATTAATAAGTTAGTGAATCTGATAATTGATTCATATATTTTTATTTGGACAATACGACTGTGTGAAAATTTTCAGCTCGATCGAGCTTTGGAAAGTGGGTGAAATATCGATTCCCACATAAAACTTTGATTATTTAATGATGATAAATCTATTGATTATTTAGTAAATATGACAATTGATTCATGTATTGTCATTACAAATACGTCTGTGTGAAAACGTTCAGCTCAATTTGACGTTCGGGAGTGGATGAAATATCGATTCCCATAAAAAAACATTAATTAATGAATTAAGATGAATTAATTGATTATTTAGTAAATATGAAAATTGATTCGTGTATTTTCATTAAGAATACGTCTGTGTGAAAACTTGCAACTCGATTTGACGTTGGAAAGTGGGTGAAACATTGATTCCCATATAAAACATTAATTAATTATGATTAATTAGTTGATTATTTAGTAAATATGACAATTGATTCGTGTATTGTCATTAAGAATACGTATGTGTGAAACATTTCAGCTCGATCAGACATGGAAAAGTAAGTGAACTATCGATTATAAGATTCCATCCAGACAGACAAACACCAGACAGACAAACACAGCAATTGCTAATATAAGCGTTGTAAAAATATAAGATATCACCGAATTTAGCGTTCTATGAAACCATCGCTTAACGAAATAAATGCACATATAGCAGAAAAAATATCCTTTATTGGCTATAATTAGAGACCTGCGCGGGTCAGAAAAATGCTAGCCGCAACCGCAAAGTTAAAACTTAACCCGCATCCGCAACCCGCATTTTTTTTAAATGCTGATCCGCACCCGCACCCGCGCGATCAAACCCGCAACCGCACCCGCAACCCGCTTTTTTGTCTATGTTTCTATATGTTCTACGTTGTTGTCGTTATTCCTTTTTAGAGGGTAAAGGGGGATTTATCAAACAATAAGTAAGCTTAGTCTTGAATAGCAGTAATTTAAGAAACGTAAAATCAAAAAATTCACGTTTTATTTTTAATTTGGACTTTTACCAACAACCCGCACCCGCCCCGCACTCGCAGCCGAAATTACTCTTTTTATCCGCAACCTGCCATGATTGAGCGGATATCCGCGGATATGCAGGTCTCTAGCTATAATAATAATAGTGTATTTCATTTCGACATGGTTCTTCTCTAAGCGTATCAAGTGATTCTAGTTTCATTTAGGTACCGTAATCCAAGCACACTCTATTGATTTTGGCCTAAAAATTATAAATAAATACCGTCATGTTTTAAAAGGTACATATAAATATATATCATTACTTTACAAACGTAAATTATTTGTATTAATGTATTCAGAATACTGTTTGTTTTTTAAGACTAGTTGTATTAATATATTTTATAAAATTTCCACTTAACTCTGAATTCCCAGCAAAAGACGTGTTTGATATTAAATAGTTCGATAAGATAGATTGTATTTATTTAGCTTCACCAGCTATTACTGTCGTTTCAAACACTTATAATGTGTTACATTTATCAATTAAATATGCATCTATTTACATTTATTTTAACTATCTATTATTATTTCTAATTTAAGGCCTCTAATTGATGTTCAAAAACATGTTTTTTTGCTTCTGACACAATTCTAAAAGTTTTTTATTTTAATATTTTTTATGTGTCTAGGTAATTTGTCAAACATTCTTAATCATAGTATATTTGTGAAACCTTGCGTTTCAGTCACTTGATATTCCCAGGGTTCATCACATTTTAGTACAGAGCACATTATTGTATTATAAGTAATTAATGTATTATTTACCAATAGCAAACAAATCCCGACAAAACTTCGCAAGTGAGAATATATACGTGTTAATAATCACACATTTCTTGTGAGCATCGTCTTCTGTTGACAACTGAAACGTCAACACATATTTCCCCCTACATTATAGCCATTGTGACGTCAGAAAACAGTCCCTATAATATTTGCATTGGTACTTATACTAACATATAAATTAACAAATATAATAATATTATTTTATAATGTCGTATTGATATTGAACAAATAATTTATGGATGCATTGTTTAAAAAAATACAAAAATTGATTCTACATGTCATAGTTGCCGCTGTGTTATGACATTCAAACAAAGCGGATAGTTCTGAACAGGTATACTCTAACCACATTGTGGAATTAACAAAAAATTACTGATCAAAGCGGAAAGTACCTCCTAACTTACCCTATATTGTCACAAGAAACGAATTTGAGAGCCATTTGGAGTCTTATTGATGTTACCATCCTGTCAGCTAGAAACTTATTTATAAAGCCAGCAGGCAAAATACGCTACTTATATGTAATCGATGTGAATGATAGTAGTAATAGTAATAATAATAACAACAATAATAATAATAATTATAATAATAATAAAAAAAAAAAGTAAAAATAATAATAATAACAATAATAAAAACAATAAAAATAATAATTAAGCGAGCGAAGCGAGCGTCCCCATTAGACGTTTTTTTTATTTTTTTTATGTCTGTCGATGCGGTCGAACGGAAAGTCCGATCAACTTGAAATTTGGACCATGTGGATTGAAGGTGTATAGTTTTGAGGCAAAATCGTTTGAAAAGTTAAAACGTACAACGTAAATTACAAAGTTACATCCATAGTTACTGCAAAATGTTTTTCTGAAACAAAATAGCGGCAAAATGTGAGATAGCCATATTTGTTAACAAATTTTTCCGGCCACGAATATGCTCATTTTATGGAGATCTGATAAAAATTGGCAAAGTTACACAAAAGTTACTCAAAAATATTTTTCCGAAACACAGTAACAGCAAAATTTGAGGTGGCCATCTTATAGTTAATTTTTGTCCGGTCACGAATATACTAATGTAAACGCGATCTGATACGTATTTGAGGCAGAAACTACATTTTATTGCTGTCAAAAACTGTTAGTAACGGTGGCGGACCGCTGCGAAAACACTAGACAGAATGACAACAAAAATTCTTAGCAACGCACATTGCACTGCATTCAATAATATCGAGAAGTATAATAGCTATGGAAATTAGAAAAATATTTGCAATGCACATTCTTGAATTGTTGTTAATTGCCGTTTTTATTAGCTTTGAGATCTTTCCGACATAACGTTTGTAGATATGGACGCGCTCGCTTATCAACGCGTCAAACAGAGCGTTTTCCTAGTTAGAATCAATTTGGTGGGGGTGCCGATAAAGTAGAACGAAATAAAAACCAGCCGCTATTTCATTATTAATAATTCTTCGGCTCCGAGAAAAACTTTCTACATCATTATAAAACTGTGTTCACAGTCACGCGTTCTGACGAAACTTTTGAACTTGCCCGAGGGACCTTATTCCGTACAAGAGGTTGTGTTAGTTATGTATGCTTCATAGTCTTTTAAAAGACTTTAAAAGTGTGCTTGTTAATTTCTTTGGAAGGTCATTCAACCACTTTGACTAATTGAAATCTTTGTTTGGTATGGACTTACAAGTTACGCGACTGTGTCATTATTATTAAGCCGAGTTCAAAAGAATTGCACGCATAGTAAAAATACATGTTAAATGCACTACTGGGCAATCTCTAGACTCAGGTCATATTAAAAAATTAATATTTTCTCATATTAGAGGTTTAGTATACGCAGTAAAAAACCATATTAACGAAGAAAAAAAAATTTGGGGGCAATTTGGGGCAGGTTGTAGTCCATATTTCTGCTCGAATTTGTAAACAATATTATGAAGAGACTGATTTATTTATGAGCGGGATTTATTTTTTACTAAAAGTATTTATTGTTTGCTACATCTTAAGCAACTTTTTATTTCAAAATACCTTTTCGTTTTTTAATATGATTTTTTTTTAAATCTGGGTAAATTTGGTATTATTTTTGAGTACTTGTACCACTTAAACGACCGATAATATGTACAAAGTAAGTAGCTCTTTTTCATAAGTAATCCTGTAAGAACATTTTACAAGTTAGTTTGCGGTCGTACGTTGAAAACTGACCGAGTAATGTGGATTCTACTGATACGCTACGTGCAAGTACTCGGACGGGGACATTATCCGCTCCAATTCCATCCGTAAGCACTCGCCCCTCGCGGCGGCAGCGGGAAGCTGAAGCGATCGCGCGGTTGCCAGCGGTGGCGAGTAGCGCGCACTCGGCGCTTGGTTTGAAATGACGGCGGAGTGGCTGGTTCAGCCGGAATAGTGCACGTGCTATGTAATGAACACAGAGTTTCCTGTTGCTTCACATATTAATTATCATTACATCATTTCGTACAAAGTGCCGGTACCATTCTAATAATGGGTGTAGTGCAGTAAGGATCTCCTTCAGGTTGCCAAAATAGTGCAAAAGGTGAAACAAACGTGAAAATTTGCACACTGACTAATATGAATATTTTATATCCAAAAATTGATGGCCCTAAACTGAACTAATTATGGTTGATGACTTATTAATTAAAATTTATTAATTGAATTGAGCTATTCTCGATTTAATGAACTCAATATAGTCAAATGAGGTATTAAATGAAAGAAAATTATACATGTTACATTGTTGGTTCGATTTAAGTAAAATTTAATCAACATTAATAAAGTTAATTGCGCAATTAATAATAAAAACTCAATCTCAAACAAAACGTTATAATAAGATGCCAATGTACCTCAACTTTCACTTTTATGGTTAAAACACATTTAAACCAACAGGAAGGAAGCAACTTTTATAGAAGTCACAATTAATTAAATCTTGATTATTTCATTATTAATAAATCAATCAATATATAAATTGTTCAAAACGTAGCGTGTGGCATATCAAACTGTATCGTTTGTACTCAGCAATATGTGAATGTGAATATAACACAATTGAACAAATATATGTTTAATTAACAAAATATGAATATAATTAATTGTCAATTAGAATATATACAATATGTACAAATATCCTAAAGCATATCATGTGTGGTATCAAAGTAAGGCATTTTTCGTTTCTTAGAAGATTGCATTATATATATATTAAATATTAATAATATTACATTGGTCAATATTAAATATAAATTGTTCGTTGCCTACATATGCATTATGCAACATATATGCAACATATATGTGTGTGTTAATTAAACTTAAATATTTGCTGGTCAGTTCTCCACGTCCTACCTCCATATTATATTTGTGATAGAAGTTTACCTTCTTGCACCATAATAATAACTTATTATCTAATCAAACGAGGTCATTATTTCTTAAATTGCGCGTTGTCTTACACATTTGTCACAATAACAGCACTACTGGAGCACTGTCCACCACAGATACACAGGTGAGAGCACAGTGAAGACGCTTTCACGCAAGAGCATTTAGGTTCACAGTGAATCTTGCAACCACATCTGACAAGTTCCCAACATTGCTCTGATACCTACATGTAAAAAACACAGTGTATGATCATACGACATTATACGTCTGTAGTTCCAACATCATTTCAACATAATATACCAATATATACCTCTGGACGAACAGTTGACAACGGCAATAATTCGCCAGCCCCAGTCACTTGGTTCTGGAAGTATGGCAGATTGAACTAAGCATTGGCCCCAAACGTGTCCTGCTTGGTAAGTCGCTCGCTTTACATGTTCCTTGAGGGTTGCTTGAGTTGGAGGAATATTCTCTAAGCTGCTATTCTTCTTAGTGAATAATTGCATTCGGCAATCATTCACTGATTGTATCGATGAGCTGCGGTCATACATTACAACAAAGCGTTCAAGAACTGATAACTGCGCATCAGAAACACCCACTGGAGCATTTGATGGTGAAGTACGGGACTTGTTAGAAACTATGGGAAACTATATAAAAAAGAAACTAACTTACTGTTAGTAACGGTGGCGGACCGCGCCGAAAACATGACAACGAAAATTCTTAGCAACGCACATTGCACTGCATTCAACAATATCGGGAATTATAATAGCTATGGAAATTAGACAAATTTTTGCAATGTGCATTCTTGAATTGTTGCTATTTGTTGTTTTTATTAGCTTTGAGATCTTTTCGCCAAAATGTTCGTAGATATGGACGCGCTCGCTTATCAACGCGTCAAACAGAGCGTTTTCCTAGTTTATTATCCACACATTTCTAATCCAAGCCCAGCGTGTCGTCTAATTGATTTCAAATCATGCGCGCAATTCGTGTTGAAGTAGTTGCGTACTCCGTCGCTACAAGTGCTAGTATAGATTGATTGACTGAGCTAAGAGGGCTGAGCTACATCTAGTTTGTCATGACAGATCTACGCTGCGCTGCGATCAGTGCGATCAAATGCGACTGTGCGCAACGCTATCTCTCGGTGTCATGACACAGGACCGCGCAGGCTGAGGCCAATAAAAGAAAATTCTCTTCCCTATATTTCAAACCCAATGCTAATACGTATCAAATCGCTTTTAAATTAGTATATTCGAGATCGGACAAATATTTACTATAACATAGCCGCCTCACATTTTGCTGTTACTGCGTTTTGGAAAAACAAATTCGAGTAACTTTTATGTAACTTTGCCAATACTTATCAGACCGCCAGAAAATGAACACATTCGTGACCTGAAAAAACGTTATTAAAATAACGAGTGCCAAATGTGCCATAAGAGTCGAATGGAAACGCTCGCTTCTCTCGCCTAATCAATATCTGTCCTCGATTCTCGAGGAGACTAATAACACGTTTCCGCATTTAGGCCTATTTCCACTATGTTACATGGGCATGTTTATTTCATGACAAACAGCATTGCCAGACAACAGATGCTTGCATTTTTTTTGGGTAGACAAATTTTAAATATAAATTGATGAGAAGTAAACAGACCGAACTAAGGCCAGCATGATATCGTTGTGTCGCATACACCAGCTGTGCGTACAACCATAAAGATGTCATTCATAGACATGTGCTCCAACAATATGTTATCTGTGCTTGTGCACTATCGAGTGTTGCGCTACACAAAATGACCACAACATAATAATAATATCAGGGCTCTGTTCGGCGCAATCGCGGTGGCAGCCAGCCGGCCGCTAGAGTACATTTGGCAACATGCACATACGCGCCCGACTCAGTGCCGAGCAGAGCCGAGCAGAGCCGAAGGGCGGCAGAGGGGAAGGTGACACAACCTTCCTCGGCGACGGCTCTCACCCGACTGACGTCGCATCCGGCCGTGCAGGGTACTTCATCGTAGTGGAAAAGTGTAGGGGGGGGGGGGTAAAGTAGGAGTACACTCGACTCACTAATTAAGTTTGGAGGCAGTTCGCGTTATGACCGAAAATAGGCTTCTAGGGATACGCCTTAAGCACGTTCGTATCGTATTGACCGCTCAAATAACAACATACCATCATCTCCATAGATTGAGAAATTTAATCAAAATTACATTGAAGCGAAATCTAGACAACATGACAAAGAAAAGCTATTAGGGTCCACTTTCACCAAACTTTCATCCTTTAATTTTTTCTAATCCATAAATAACTTTAACTTTAATGTGTTAATCGGAGAAGAAAAATGGCTCCCTGTAGAACCCACCGTGCATTTTATATGTAATGTTTCTTGAAAACATGGTAACCAATCCGAGATTAGTAAATCGCCAGATAAAGAAGAATAATGAATTCGAACTTAAAACGGATATTTCGCGTTTGAGTATATCGTTCCCTTAATCCGGTAACAATATCCACGCAAGTATCTTATTTGTCCTCGTCTCTAATCACATCAGTGTAGATGAAAAGTAATCAAATCCGCTGCAGCAAAACAGAATCTTATTCCAGGACACGGTTAAGCTGGACAATGACTGGATAAACCGTTCTCCCTCATTAGCTCCAGGACGAATTACGTGACTAATTTCCGACTTGGCTTTCGGGTCCTCCCATGACGTCACGCGTGGCTTGTACACACGATCTGTTGCAACTGGTCTCGTGACGTCACGCGTGGTTCGTACACACGATCTGTTACAACTAGTCCCGTGACGTCACGCGTGGTTCGTACACACGATCTGTTGCAACTGGTCTCGTGACGTCACGCGTGGTTCGTACACACGATCTGTTACAACTAGTCCCGTGACGTCACGCGTGGTTCGTACACACGATCTGTTGCAACTGGTCTCGTGACGTCACGCGTGGTTCGTACACACGATCTGTTGCAACTAGTCTCGTGACGTCACGCGTGGTTCGTACACACGATCTGTTGCAACTGGTCTCGTGACGTCACGCGTGGTTCGTACACACGATCTGTTGCAACTGGTCTCGTGACGTCACGCGTGGTTTCTACACACGATCTGTTGCAACTGGTCTCGTGACGTCACGCGTGGTTCGTACACACGATCTGTTGCGACTAGTCTCGTGACGTCACGCGTGGTTCGTACACACGATCTGTTGCAACTGGTCTCGTGACGTCACGCGTGGTTCGTACACACGATCTGTTGCAACTGGTCTCGTGACGTCACGCGTGGTTCGTACACACGATCTGTTGCAACTGGTCTCGTGACGTCACGCGTGGTTCGTACACACGATCTGTTGCAACTGGTCTCGTGACGTCACGCGTGGTTCGTACACACGATCTGTTGCAACTAGTCTCGTGACGTCACGCGTGGTTCGTACACACGATCTGTTGCAACTGGTCTCGTGACGTCACGCGTGGTTCGTACACACGATCTGTTGCAACTGGTCTCGTGACGTCACGCGTGGTTCGTACACACGATCTGTTGCAACTGGTCTCGTGACGTCACGCGTGGTTTCTACACACGATCTGTTGCAACTGGTCTCGTGACGTCACGCGTGGTTCGTACACACGATCTGTTACAACTAGTCCCGTGACGTCACGCGTGGTTCGTACACACGATCTGTTGCAACTGGTCTCGTGACGTCACGCGTGGTTCGTACACACGATCTGTTGCAACTAGTCTCGTGACGTCACGCGTGGTTCGTACACACGATCTGTTGCAACTGGTCTCGTGACGTCACGCGTGGTTCGTACACACGATCTGTTGCAACTGGTCTCGTGACGTCACGCGTGGTTCGTACACACGATCTGTTGCAACTGGTCTCGTGACGTCACGCGTGGTTCGTACACACGATCTGTTGCAACTGGTCTCGTGACGTCACGCGTGGTTCGTACACACGATCTGTTGCAACTAGTCTCGTGACGTCACGCGTGGTTCGTACACACGATCTGTTGCAACTGGTCTCGTGACGTCACGCGTGGTTTCTACACACGATCTGTTGCAACTGGTCTCGTGACGTCACGCGTGGTTCGTACACACGATCTGTTGCAACTGGTCTCGTGACGTCACGCGTGGTTCGTACACACGATCTGTTGCGACTAGTCTCGTGACGTCACGCGTGGTTCGTACACACGATCTGTTGCAACTGGTCTCGTGACGTCACGCGTGGTTCGTACACACGATCTGTTGCAACTGGTCTCGTGACGTAACGCGTGGTTCGTACACACGATCTGTTGCAACTGGTCTCGTGACGTCACGCGTGGTTCGTACACACGATCTGTTGCAACTGGTCTCGTGACGTCACGCGTGGTTCGTACACACGATCTGTTGCAACTGGTCTCGTGACGTCACGCGTGGTTCGTACACACGATCTGTTGTCACTGATACAATTTGGACCTGAATATTGTTGTTTTGTAAGACAAAGGAACGTCTCACACAATATCATGTTGTCACAAGCATAACAAAGACAGCAGTATTGCCAAATTAATTTATATTTGCCTTTCTATGTACCCTGATCAGTGCGGCTAAAGCCAACGGTTTAGCCGCGGTCGCCTACTTAGTTCCCATACGTACGCCGAAACTGAGCCACCTCGGGCTTGGTCAGAAGGTGGATGGGTGACTACCTTCCCCTGAAACTCTAGTTACCGTTGGTTAGAGCAGATTGGAATGTTCGATAGCTTGTGTAACCGCTTTGTTCTTCTCGTCAACTGCTCGGCAGTCCAGGTTAGTGGAGGAACCTATATGACTGGTCAAAGTTTCGCCGTATGTTCAGATGGGACGTAAAGCCGAAGGTCCCCTTGTTACTTTTCGAAAGGAGTAGGCTACGTGTCTGTCGGCACTAGACTTCCCCTTCTCCCTTCTTCTCTCTTACTCATCAGTCATTAGGCTAAAGTGGGGCATTGTTTCATTCACTGGCCTTTATTTCAATTACAAAATAATAAGTGTGGAGTTTGGGAGGAATGGCATATTACTAAATAGTAGGTCGGCTCAATATAGTCAAAACATATAAGTGCGCGAATATTTTATTTAGCGAAAGCGTATAGCCAATAGTTCACTGAACAGTAGGTACAGTAATGGCATGGTAGGGCCTTAGATTGAAGAGCGCACTTAACCTGAAAATGAGCAAATAATCAAACCGACACTCTCCCGAATTAGTATCGTATGCTAGCACAGCTACCCACCATAGCAGCAAAGGTCCAGATTTATTTGTTTTAAATAAATTAACTAGAAAAAAAGCTCTGTGTGACGCGTTGATAAACGAGCGTGTACGTCCACGTCTACTCTGGCTAGAAGTTTCACAACTACCGCCATATTTCAAGAATGTGCATCGATCAGTGCACATGCCTTCCCAGAACCTATTGTGCTGGTCTATTCCCAAAGAGCTTTGTTCTCGTTGCCATGGTTACTTTGACTTATTGCGATCAGTATAAATGCCACTTGTACATCGGGTCGAGATAAAACTATAACATATTCGTGACTGAACGAAAATGTACCACAACATTATGTCTTACATTTTGACAGCATATTGTTTAAGAGAAAACTTTTTGCTAACTAGCTACTTCGTATACTGGCCGAATTTTTCACAAAAGTAATGTTGTTTAAAGGTTGGTTTACTCGCTTATTTAAGGTTTAAGGTTTAACGAAATCAAATCAAGCCAAGATTAAAGGAAACCATAGCAAGGTTAGCGATGTACCAACATTTCTTGGCCCAGCCAATGAGCGGCGACGTTTTAAATCCGGCCAATGGTAACGATCCTTAGTTAAACAGTAAGAAAAATAAAATCTTAAACCTTACATCTTAAATAAGTGAGTTAACAAAACTTAATCCACATCAAGGCTTGTTGCTGGTCAAATTTCAACTTGACCGGACTTTCCGTTCGACCGCTATCGCTAGACAGAAACAAAAAAAATCCCAGAGAAAGTGCCGTAAGAGTAGAATGGAGACGCTCCCTACCCTCGCTTAGTAATCCTGTATTCATTGTCTATATACTCAATTACATTAACTAATTTGTATGGAGTAATTTATTATGCGTTCCGTTTCAATGACACCTCCGTCCAAACTCTCTGTGTGACGCGTTGATAAGAGAGCGCGTCTACGTCTCTGTGTGACGCGTTGATAAGAGAGCGCGTCTACGTCTCTGTGTAACGCGTTGATAAGAGAGCGCGTCTACGTCTCTGTGTGACGCGTTGATAAGAGAGCGCGTCTACGTCTCTGTGTGACGCGTTGATAAGAGAGCGCGTCTACGTCTCTGTGTGACGCGTTGATAAGAGAGCGCGTCTACGTCTCTGTCTGACGCGTTGATAAGAGAGCGCGTCTACGTCTCTGTCTGACGCGTTGATAAGAGAGCGCGTCTACGTCTCTGTGTGACTGTGTGACGCGTTGATAAGAGAGCGCGTTTACGTCTCTGTGTGACGCGTTGATAAGAGAGCGCGTCTACGTCTCTGTGTGACGCGTTGATAAGAGAGCGCGTCTACGTCTCTGTGTGACGCGTTGATAAGAGAGCGCGTCTACGTCTCTGTGTGACGCGTTGATAAGAGAGCGCGTCTACGTCTCTGTGTGACGCGTTGATAAGAGAGCGCGTTTACGTCTCTGTGTGACGCGTTGATAAGAGAGCGCGTCTACGTCTCTGTGTGACGCGTTGATAAGAGAGCGCGTCTACGTCTCTGTGTGACGCGTTGATAAGAGAGCGCGTCTACGTCTCTGTGTGACGCGTTGATAAGAGAGCGCGTTTACGTCTCTGTGTGACGCGTTGATAAGAGAGCGCGTCTACGTCTCTGTGTGACGCGTTGATAAGAGAGCGCGTCTACGTCTCTGTGTGACGCGTTGATAAGAGAGCGCGTCTACGTCTCTGTGTGACGCGTTGATAAGAGAGCGCGTCTACGTCTCTGTGTGACGCGTTGATAAGAGAGCGCGTCTACGTCCACGTTTTCTCTAATTTACGAGGGTGCAAAACAACGACAGGAATCTACATGATATTCGTTTAAACATCGTGCCTGAAGACATGGTAGAGAGAGAAGGATCTAAAGTCGATGTGAAACTAGCTACGTTGGGACTTCTATATACCAAACGAAAATATATAACATTGCAAGAAAAGACCAAGCCCAAAACTTACATAATCAACTATAATAACAATCCAAAAAATGGCACACTTACAAAAACAATCATATCAGAAGATGCTTACATTTTTTAAGTGATGATATCTAAAATTGTTACCAAGCCCTTTTTTGGCCATAAGTATTGTAATGACGAAATAAACACATATATAAATAACTATGTTACTTAATAAAATTGAAAATATATTAATAACATTTTCAAAATTAAATTAATTTGTTGAAACACTTCGAGGTGAGAAAAACAAAAAACACATCAATTATAATAAAACAAAGTTGGCCAATGAATTTATAATTAGCTTTTGATCATGTATTATACTGTCTTCTATGAATCAATAAAGATAATTATTCTTGTTAATACATTTTAATATTAATTGTTGTAATTCATGAAACAGTTCGGGACTTGGCAACTTAAACTTAAGTTTGCAAATTCATCGGTTACTTTTTTTATTATAAATAATGTTGGTTTATTTTGTTTTTCTCAACTCGAAGTGTTTCGGTAAAATAGTTTAAATTTGCTATTTTAATTAATATATTTATTTTTTAATTATAATAAAAATTATAAACATTTCTATATTTGTTTATTTCAATAAATTGCCGGTTGTTTGTTTCTAATGTTTTGTCATGGTAGGGTGGTATTAAATTTACATCCAACTCCAGATAAATAAATCTGCTTGCCACATACTTTTTTTATTTTTTACTTGTATATAAACAAAATTAGTGTTTCATTAACGATTACTTTAGGAGGGATAACAATGCTTTATTAAAACATAATTAAAAAAAGAATATTTATTACAGATGAGGTAATGAAATATGAAACATGATGTAAGCGAACATTTGTATAACTATATTTTGTTTTCTCATGTAGTGTTAATACAGCTGTCAATTCTGAATTTCAAATTCACACAAACCATCCACTGGTAGTCATATTGCACGTTATCTTTTTGCAAACAGCGCCTAGCCCGAACTAAAACTGATACAAGAAAACCAATAGACCAAATCTCTTACACACCTTGTGTTTGTTTTTTGATAGGCCTAAAGCAAATAAACGGGAAAGGATGTATTGGCCACAATCTATGATTCTATTTGTACAATTTTAAATGCTGTAGATAGAATATTTTAATCAAATACTTTTACAAACTCAACATCCTAAGATCCATCGGACAACATTGAATCATTCACACTATCACAACGTTTTTAGTGCAAGTGTTCGATGAAGTCCGAATCAAAATGGCGGAAGATGAAGATTTTCTTGTGAGAACCTTTGCTTATGTTGCGAAGCGGAAAATAGTTTCTTTGCGGTAGAATGAATTTCCTCATATCGCGAACAAAAAAGAATTTCAGACACCCCATCTGTCTCCCACTTCTTTGCCACCTACACAACTATTGGATGGTTTGTTCAGAAAAAAGTAGAGACCTTGCTCACATTGGTTTCTTAGTGAGTATTCTCTCACAATTGTCGGTTTATTAATTGTCAACATTGTATGTAGGCGATATGTATCTATCATACATATTAACACCAGGCTCAGATTCTTAGATGGTAGCTGGAATAAATAAAAAAAACAATAATTTACAACGAATCAAAATTTCACATATGCACCCCGCATAAATAATTAACAATGACAATTTACAGAGTAGTTTTTACGCCTCATATTGGATGCAGAGTTTTAGACATAAAGCATTAAACATGTTATATGTTTAGGTGGCTCGTTGTTCCAGTAGTTAGCATCCCTGCTTCCAATGCAGAAGGTCCCGGTTCGGGCAGAAGTTTATTAACTTCTATTAAGGATTCAGTTCCATTACTTCTTCTCTTAGGAATAAGTAAACGGTGGCTTTGGAGCCGTCCTAGCAACGAAGCACTAAATAAATTCAAAGTATGTTCTTAATCGGGCTTGTTGATTCTGACATTTGTCCGCAAGTGTTCACACTGTCCAATCACTGATTCATATGTTTCGTATTTGAAATATCGATCTTTGATTGGTTATCGCTCACTCGTCGATGGTTATTGGAGCCTTCAGGTTTGGTTTGGTTTAGTCGTTTTAAATGAAAGTCCCCCACTGCAAATCAGTTTCGTTACTGAGTGGGTAGACTCAAAATGGGAATTTATTAATTTTATTAATTATGAACTCTACAAAACAACATCATTCATTCAGATTGGCCAGTGAATACACACAAGTTCGTCTCTATCCAAAACACGTCGGTAAAGAGGACTCCTTAAAGGGAAGCTTATCTCTCGCTTACTGTGCAACGTAGTAAACGTCAAGCTTGTCACTAGGATGGATACACAGTTTAAAAACAAGTGACCATCAACGATTACTATTCAAATAACAAAAACCACTCGCTTGAGAATAGCGAAGACGGGAGCTCTGGATTCGGTCCTTTTTATAAAAGGGTGGCCCATATTTATCTCTTTCTCAAGAAAATTTACCATCACTAAATGAAACCGCTATTTTACTACTGTTCTTACAAACCCGCTTTGATACTGGCTAATCCTGAATATTATGGTCGAAGTCGATGGTCCATGTTGTTTGGGCTGTTCTACTAAGTAAAAATATAAGTGGTTTGTCAAATTAAGGGGATGATTGATTGCATTAGTCTACAACAACAAGAAACAGTTTCTACAAGTTCGCATTTTGCCGGCGTGTATTAAAAATGGAGACGAACTGTAGACTAGGCTCTACCACACTTGTGTCGCTCTACAGACTAAGGGACAGGCTTACTCATGATGATTACAACTTGAACATGCTTAACTCACTTAGTCCGACTCGTAACTACATCATCGTCTTAGTTAATCAAACTGAAATGTATTCCAATTTCAAATGTAGCTCATAATTTTAACACAAATTGTTAACAAGTGCCTATTCAATGTGAGAATTTTCAGCTGTTTCTTACGTGCGATAAATATATACTAATGTGTTATTACTAGATACTCACCAAGGGCCCGATTACCCCATGTTCAAAGTGACCCCGGCTTCCCCCGAGCTATACATTATACGACATTAATGTAGTCAAATGTGTCCTATGGGCCACTCAAAATATACTAAACGCATTCTGGTGGCAAGAAAATAACTACTATAAGGGGGAAAGTCGTCGTACAACAACTTCGGTAATGCTTTCTTCATCAGTCAGTGATGTGTTCACGGTCTCGGCCAACCCGAGCAGGTATCTGAATAAGCCACGACCGCTGGTTGGCTGCCGCTAAAACCACTCGTGACGGAAGCAATACCGAGGTTGTTGTACGACGACTTTACCTGCTATGGGAGAGATCCTAAGTAAAACAACGCCATGAAAATTGAATCTTAAAACTTAACTCTAAGGAAAGTGTGTAAACCGATATTTTACAAAAATATGGATTGTTTCCGAATTCCGAATAAAGACAAATACATGTGTTTAAAAGGCCAAGGTCACAAACATTCCCTGGCGAGAGCTCGTCGAACTACCAACCATAACTAAGCAAAGATATTCTACCATTCCAATGTCTTTGGCGTCTAGTGTGAAGACAGGAAACACGCAGAATTTACCCTTATAAAGGCGGCGACAAGAAAACAGTTGCGCTGACCTGTGGACTGGATCAAGTTTGAGTCGATAAAGACGTTACCCATTATAAAACATAATTATTATCCATCTCTTCCAGGATCAACCAACATCAGTTAGAGCTTCACCGCTAACGCTAGGTTCGCCCCTTACCAAGATGTGTCAGCACCGCAGTGTTTCTATTCAACCGCTATAGGTTAGTACTACAAGGTCATTTTAAGTCATAAAGCCGTCCCTGACATAAGCCTATCAGATAAATTATGAAAGTACATTGTCAGAAGTATCTACATGATAATGGATTTAATTGAGAGGTAAAATACAGTAGCTTCTTAGCTGATAAAGGGCATTCATACCGGGAAGGGTGTATGATGAGGAACATAGAAACCCGGTTTTTTGTATTAATGTATGATACACATTTAAGTATGTGTTCTCATACTTTGCAATATCGGTGGTTATGAAAACGTAGATAAGATGTATTTGCTGTGAGAAAATAGGTTCTGCTCCCTCCACCCCCTCTCCGAGATGTCTGTCAATAAAACCTTATAATTATCCAGTATTGCGCTTAGATGCAATCCACCTGTAAGTTGGTTTCACTCTGTTAGCTCTGTGCTCCAGTTTCCGTCCGATATTCGATGAAATAAACTCCTTGTTTGAGTGTCCGACAAACTAACACTTCGGTGAATTCAATGCTAGATAGCAGCACGGTTCACATTCCTTTGACATCACGACTCTGATGTGTAACTGATATTAATGTGTTCGCATCAGGACATCGGCCACTGAGGTGGAACCGAAGTCGGAACCCCCCCCCCCCCCCCCCCCCACACCCACCCAAAACACACACACATTCTAGTTGTAAGCTGTCATTTTGTCTTGTGGATGTGTGATATTAATTTTAATAGTTAAAATTTGTTTTGCAAAATCGTATATATTGTTTTTTTTTATCAGAACGCTGGACCCTTGAGTTCATTTAATGTACATTGCCAGCCTTTTCTTAAAAAAGGTTGATTTTTGTCTCTATAACTGTAATTAATAATAAAACGTTTTATTTTTTAGGTGTTGGGTCTTTTCTGGCATTGTGAGGAATGCAACACGAAACACAACTATAGCCCCAACGTAAGTATTTGAATACCGATCTCAGGTCATTGTCTACTGCCCCTTTCAACCGCGCTAATTGAAAGAAAAGCAACAGATGCAGGGCGTTCTTTTACACATTCGTAAATTTATGGTTCGGCTAAGTCGAGTGCACAGGTGGTTTGGCCACACTTATCGTTACAGGCAACCAACGGAAGGTTCAAAATTATCCCCAATGGACCTGTTTAGATTAGATGGTAGGGATAAGACTTGGACTCGGCTGTGTCGTAAGCATCAGAATACGTTTTTGTTTTGTAAATAATATACTTTATTAGTGGTTTTTTTTTTACAAAAAAATTCGTACAGGATATGTAAAGAAATACTTGGGGAAAAATCCCCTAAACTTTTAACACTAAAATAAACAAGAATAAAGATTACTTTGATTTTTCGCACAAAAGGCTGTTTAAGCAGGAAAAATTATTTTAAAAAACCTGCTGCACAACAAGACGTGAAAATAATTATGGAACTTAAATAATACAAAAAGAAAGTGTTAAGTAATTACAAAATACTGTTACAGATTTCTAAACTAAGGATTGTGCATAAGAGTTATTAGTAGAATATATAAGCAAAGAAATAAATTTAAAGAGAAATGAAGTACATAGTATCCTATAACAGAATGTGTTTTGGCATTTTGTGTTTATATTTTTTTAAAAGATGGAATAATTACCCAGAGAGAATCTTAGTTCATTATAAGAGCGAGCTTGACATTGCCTGTAAAAACGTTCTGTAAGTTTATAAACAAAATCATAGATGGTAGGTATATTGAGATTAGCATGTAAATCATAAGTCAGTGTCCATCGAGGTAGATTTCCAGCAATTCTTAGGCATTTATTTTGCACCACCTGAAGTTTTTTAAAGTTCGTGAGACACGTATCACTCCACACTGGTGCGGCATAGGTTAGTATTGGACGAATTAAAAGTTTGTTCATAATAATTTTGTTATTTTGACTGAGGGAACTTTTTTTATTAAATAGGGGGAACACTGATGACATAGCTGCATAGGCTTGCTGCACTTGGTGACTGATGTGAGTAGTAAAGGTCAATTTTGAGTCCAGGAACACGCCAAGGTACTTCACAGATGGTGACCAGGGAACGAGAGTATTATTTAAAATCAGAATACGTACTTTGAGCCAACAATATATGATTGTTCGCAGTATTGCTATAAATGTATCTCAGAGTTACAGTGATCACAAGTATATGAAACAGATTTTAAATAACATTACGTCCCTCTCGTATAACTTATGCTAAACGATTAAATACAAAAACCTCCAGCAATGGCTGTACAATGGCATAATACATTTAAGTGTATCAATGATGTGTTTTATTAAATAAATTTGAAATTGTTTTTTCTTAAATACATTGGGTTTCCATACACTGCATGCAAAAGGTAAAACTTGAGTTTAATATTTAAAACGAAAAACTTTCCCTCAAAGCTAGCTTAACTAGCTAACGTTAAAAAGCGTTGATAAGTTTTTGTGAAGGAGAATCTTACTATCAATTGTTACGTCTAATGTAATGTAATGGTTCCTTAACTTGAATACTGGCAGTTGGCTTCACACGACACATTTAAAGTTTATTTATGAGTTTTATGCTCTCACAAATTCATTTAATGGAACTGAAAGTTTTTAGGTTTTTAGCTAAAATATATAAGACACTTTCGATAATTTTTCTTTTATATTATACATAAAAAATATTTTTAATTATTTTTAAATCGTAATATCAGCAATAATTATTTTTTCGCCTTACAGAACTTTATGCACGGGTATCTGTCTTTATCTGTAAATCATTGTCCAGCATCATCTGTCCCGTTTTCTCCGTGAAACCACTGAAATCCCCAAACACCCTAATGAACTCAAGCGAGTGAGGCTAAGCCGAGTTTAGAGACCTATACTACACATCGCATCAACAACGTGCGGAAACCACAACAAGCATCTCAGATATAACATCGTGCGATATAAACACTAGCGCCACCGGGATCGAACCTGTAGAGCGGCCGTGGGGTGAACCACGAAAGGAGAACACGCAACAAATGATACACAGTCGGTAAATGATGATACGGTCACAGTCGCGGCGTGGAGATGGATCGAGAAGGTTTTTGTAGAGTCGAGTAGAGTATAGGATTTGTTTGTGGTTGCTATGGAGTTTGTTCTTCTTGAAAATAACATGAAATAAAACAAATCCAATACAAAACTTGACCGTTAACTGAACATCTCATATAGATGAGTTGTGTAACCTACCAGAAACGTCACCATTTTAAGATTTAAAAGCAATCAACTCTGCTATACCAAGAAGTCAAGTTTAGCTATCTTCTGGTTCGCCACTTGATCATTGCTTCATGTTGCAATACATATAACCCACTTTAATTTTATAAACGATAACAATTTGCTAATAATCTATCTTTCTTATCGTAGAAGTACGCCCAGCGATTCTGGCTGACTGTTTTCAAGAGTCTTCTTACCCCTGTTCTCGCCGAAGATAGACCGTTAAGACAACGCGTGCATTGGCGGACGGTGAGTTAATAGTTGGGAAGCAATTCAGACAGAGTGAAGCAGTATTCTAGAATCCAGCAAATACTCAACTCAGCGTAAGATTAATTTCTAATAAGTGAATAGTCAATGGATTTATTACAGATATGAACTTTAGTTTTTGTAGTTAAGCACAATATAAAAAGGTTTTATTCTCCTTTAGAGACTTTGGAAATTAATTCCTCCCTTTCACCCACCTATAAGTCTAAATACTAGTTTCAATAGCTGATACTAATATTCGAAATGAGTTTTATTCACACCAGTTAAATAAACACTCTTCCAGGAAATGTTCAAAGGAACACAATATGAGCTGAAGCATTGGCGAAAACGCATCAAAACTTGAACAAGAATAAACAAAGTTATTATTTATTCATGGTACAATTGTGTTTACTAACCACTTACTTCTGTATTGAGACCTACAATAAAGAACTCCCGATATCTGACTGTAGAATAGGCTTAAAAATCCTGCAAATTCGTTAATTGATGTTTAAATGCACAAGACATCAAGGTTATTAGTGCTTATCTTTGTTGGGTGAATGTAGTTATCTTCTTATTGAAATCCTTTAAATCTGGTTAACTGCATGAGAGAACTTTAGAACGTTATCGATTGCTTCTTTGGTTGATCTAGTAAGATTTTGCAGAATCTGAATGTTAGCTCGTATTGTACTCGTTAGGCTAAATACCTTGAACAGTCTTAAGTTACGTGTTTGACAATCAACATCACATAACATTAAAGTCTAACACTGGCTGGGGTCATCTTTTAACAGATAGTTTTGAGTAATATATGTGTGGCCGTTCGGATGCGAGTTCCAACAACTTCTCGTGACGACACAGAGCTTCAAGGACAACCATGGAGTGACAGTCTTTTGTGTCCCTCGGTGTGTTGTTTACTATGTTAGCACTTATCACGTCATATTTTCTTTAACTTACCAAGCGAGCAATGCGAGCGTCTCCATTCTAATTTTATGGCACTATTTCTTTTTTTTTCTTTTTTTTCTGTCTCACGATAGCGGTCGAATGGAGAGTCCGATCAGATTGAAATTTAAACGATCCACAAGCCTTGATGTAAATTGAACGCCATTAGTTTCGTGGAAAAATCGGTTTACAAGTTCATTAGTTTCTCGAGTTATTAAGACAATAGATGGCGGCTAAATATCGGTTACCTATTTTGTACTAAATGTTTATCCCGTTCTCAAATTATACTGAAAATTAATAATCATATGTATAATTTTAGTAGAGATATTTTGTTAGAATACTTATCACGATGGAGCCCCATCGGGAACGCCATTACTAAGACCAAACAACTAGTGTGTAATTGTAGCTGATGTTGCGATGCTGGCGTGACTTACGAAGTATCTTCATCAAGGATCACCAAAACAATAATATTTATTATACAAGAATACATTGCATTGCATTGACAGACTAATATAGATGTATCACTCCTTCTGGGAATAAACGTACGTCAAAAAGAAAGGTACATTAATACGTGCGGTGGTGGCTGCGCACCTAGACGATGTATTATATTATGTTTAATATAAGTGATAATTGTATATGATATCTAGTATCTAACCGACTTGTCCGGTCTATTAGGCAACCATGATTATCACCACGATCCATTGTTCAAAATCTGTTTACAATCATTGGACAGTCATATCATGATGTAATTATCAGCAATTGCTTCTTGCTTGGTAATACTGGTTGTATGATTGTCTACAACTTTATTCGCACTCTCAAGGACGTTTGAGAGTGACGTCACTTATCAATGTGGCGGCCGTGCCGGGCTAACTTCTCAGCGTGACATTGGTGGTATCGCTGGAACGTTGATCAGTTATCTCGTTCTAGCTGTTATACTATTCATTCTGAAGGAACACTTATAGTAAAGCGTATTTAGTTTATATGGCAATAGTCATCATAAATGTTATTTAAAAATCATAGACCCAGTAGTTACCTTGGAATAACAATTCACGCAAAGCATCGGAAAGCATATTTCTTATTGTTTTCCAAACTTCAACTGTCGGAAAACTATAATGATCGGATTTGGACGAGAGTTCATTAAGAATATGTATCAATAATGTGAAATAATAAACAAACTAACTTTCTAGATAGAAACTGCTCAAACGAAACTTCATAGCATGCACTAATATGCCGGGTTCAGTTGAACCTCAAAAGCAATGGTTGGGGCCGTGAAACTACGCACCCTGCGAGTTAGTGCATGCTATGAATTTTTATTCAGGGAACTTCCTATCTAGAAAGTATAATTGTTTATTATGTATCTCACATTGTTGGTTCATATTGTTTATGAAACCTTGTCAAAATCTGATTATTAGTTTTTCGGCAATTGAAGTTGAGTGAACAATCAGAATTTGGCTCATTTTACGATTCTTTGCGTGAATTGTTATAACCAGAGAAATACTGGGTCTTTAATTTTCAAATAACCTTTATGATGACTATTGGCATATAAACTTAATACGCTTTTCTCTAAGTTTTTCCCTGCCCAGGGACTGCCACCTTATCGTGGTGGGCAGGTTTGCGTGCTTTGTTGATCCCGAGAGCTATGCCGGCGGAAGCGTATGCTTCTGGTAGGGCCACCCAAGCCGGACTGGTCGAGGAGGAGAAGTCGGACGAAGTGCAGTCCACACCCCAATCCCCTTTCCCCCCCCCCCCTGTCCCATTGAATATTTCTCCTCCCACTTGGCCCTGCCCTCCCTTGCTGGACTCCCGTATGACGACTCACGCGACGTACAATGGATCTGATTCGGATGTGGCTTTATTCTTCATTATCATCTTTCTCATCTTCATTATCACCCGCTCATCGTCTCGATTAGCCATCGTTGCATAAATATGAGACGTTAAGCCCCATTAATCAATCAATCTAAGTTTTTCCTTTAAAACGAATAGTATAACAGCTAGAACGAAATAAGTACCGTGTGGTGTGCGAGAATTCGTTGACAGAGCGCTAAACCTGTTAGCTCAGTAACAATTTTGTATGCAAGGGGCGTATCGAAGTTTTGCGATCGCACATAGCCAGTAATCTACAAGCCATCCATTTTAGTTTCAATGTTCAGAGAGTACTTCCAAGTTTTCTTTGTTAACCTTATTATCACCACTTCAATCAATGGCCTGTGATACACTCGTCGTAAACTTTGAAAATTATGTTACACTTTCTTGGATTTATTGTTCAATGTATTTTTACAAATGTGACTTATGTCTTCTTTACCTTGCTGGTTATAACCCACGTTTATATAGCAAGAGTCAGAACCTTGATATAGCCAATCCTTAATCATAACTTCCTATATTATTATTATGCGTACCTGCTATCTATATATTATCATTGAATATTAAAGACATTTTTCGGAAAATCGTTTTAAAGTGTGCATTTATACAAATGACATTAAAATTTAACAAATAAACCTACCCGACAAAAATTCCAACCCTTAAACATATAATAACCAATTTTATGGCAAAGCCAAGTATTGAAAAAGTGGGCTGGACAAAAAAAAGTTAAAAAACAAATTGGGTATGTAAGTTTTACATCTGAGGTATGGTAAATTACTTTTCCATACCCAGCTATGCATGTGCTGTATTATAAAATATAAGCGCAATGGTAAGTAGCACAGACTAACCGCAATGAACCCTGGTTACAGAAAGCTGCATCAGGGATGGACGGAAAATCGAGAGGCGAGAGTTGTTCGCCCCTCCCGGCATAAAACATGGGGGCCACAACACATGGGTGAGTAGTGGTTGTTGTTGTTCGCCTCTCCCGGCATCAAACATGGCGGCCACAACACATGGGTGAGTAGTGGTTGTTGTTGTTCGCCTCTCCCGGCATAAAACATGGCGGCCACAACACAGGGGTGAGTAGTGGTTGTTGTTGTTCGCCTCTCCCGGCATAAAACATGGCGGCCACCACACATGGGTGAGTAGTGGTTGTTGTTGTTCGCCTCTCCCGGCATAAAACATGGCGGCCACAACACATGGGTGAGTAGTGGTTGTTGTTGTTCGCCTCTCCCGGCATAAAACATGGAGGCCACAACACATGGGTGAGTAGTGGTTGTTGTTGTTCGCCTCTCCCGGCATAAAACATGGCGGCCACCACACATGGGTGAGTAGTGGTTGTTGTTGTTCGCCTCTCCCGGCATAAAACATGGCGGCCACAACACATGGGTGAGTAGTGGTTGTTGTTGTTCGCCTCTCCCGGCATAAAACATGGAGGCCACAACACATGGGTGAGTAGTGGTTGTAGAGTATAGGATTTGTTTGTGGTTGCTATGGAGTTTGTTCTTCTTGAAAATAACATGAAATAAAACAAATCCAATACAAAACTTGACCGTTAACTGAACATCTCATAGATGAGTTGTGTAACCTACCAGAAACGTCACCATTTTAAGATTTAAAAGCAATCCACTCTGCTATACCAAGAAGTCAAGTTTAGCTATCTTCTGGTTCGCCACTTGATCATTGCTTCATGTTGCAATACATTTAACCCACTTTAATTTTATAAACGATAACAATTTGCTAATAATCTATCTTTCTTATCGTAGAAGTACGCCCAGCGATTCTGGCTGACTGTTTTCAAGAGTCTTCTTACCCCTGTTCTCGCCGAAGATAGACCGTTAAGACAACGCGTGCATTGGCGGACGGTGAGTTAATAGTTGGGAAGCAATTCAGACAGAGTGAAGCAGTATTCTAGAATCCAGCAAACACTCAACTCAGCGTAAGATTAATTTCTAATAAGTGAATAGTCAATGGATTTATTACAGATATGAACTTTAGTTTTTGTAGTTAAGCACAATATAAGAAGGTTTTATTCTCCTTTAGAGACTTTGGAAATTAATTCCTCCCTTTCACCCACCTATAAGTCTAAATACTAGTTTCAATAGCTGATACTAATATTCGAAATGAGTTTTATTCACACCAGTTAAATAAACACTCTTCCAGGAAATGTTCAAAGGAACACAGTATGAGCTGAAGCATTGGCGAAAACGCATCAAAACTTGAACAAGAATAAACAAAGTTATTATTTATTCATGGTACAATTGTGTTTACTAACCACTTACTTCTGTATTGAGACCTACCATAAAGAACTCCCGATATCTGACGGTAGAATTAGGCTTAAAAATCCTGCAAACTCGTTAATCGATGTTTAAATGCACAAGACATCAAGGTTATTTGTGCTTATCTTTGTAAGGTGAATGTACCTACTCTTTGTGGGCCAGATCTCTGTATTATAATAAGTATTTCTTGTATTCATCTTGAAAATAAATAAATAAAAATAAATAAATAAATAGTTATCTTCTTATTGAAATCCTTTAAATCTGGTTAACTGCATGAGAGAACTTTAGAACGTTATCGATTGCTTCTTTGGTTGATCTAGTAAGATTTTGCAGAATCTGAATGTTAACTCGTATTGTACTCGTTAGGCTAAATACCTTGAACAGTCTTAAGTTACGTGTTTGACAATCAACATCACATAACATTAAAGTCTAACACTGGCTGGGGTCATCTTTTAACAGATAGTTTTGAGTAATATATGTGTGGCCGATTCGGATGCGAGTTCCAACAACTTCTCGTGACGACACAGAGCTTCAAGGACAACCATGGAGTGACAGTCTTTTGTGCCCCTCGGTGTGTTGTTTACTATGTTATAGCACTTATCACGTCATATTTTCTTTAACTTACCAAGCGAGCAATGCGAGCGTCTCCATTCTAATTTTATGGCACTATTTCTTTTTTTTTCTTTTTTTTCTGTCTCACGATAGCGGTCGAATGGAGAGTCCGATCAGATTGAAATTTAAACGATCCACAAGCCTTGATGTAAATTGAACGCCATTAGTTTCGTGGAAAAATCGGTTTACAAGTTCATTAGTTTCTCGAGTTATTAAGACAATAGATGGCGGCTAAATATTGGTTACCTATTTTGTACTAAATGTTTATTCCGTTCTCAAATTATACTGAAAATTAATAATCATAATATGTATAATTTTAGTAGAGATATTTTGTTAGGATACTTATCACGATGGAGCCCCATCGGGAACGCCATTACTAAGACCAAACAACTAGTGTGTAATTGTAGCTGATGTTGCGATGCTGGCGTGACTTACGAAGTATCTTCATCAAGGATCACCAAAACAATAATATTTATTATACAAGAATACATTGCATTGCATTGACAGACTAATATAGATGTATCACTCCTTCTGGGAATAAACGTACGTCAAAAAGAAAGGTGCATTAATACGTGCGGTGGTGGCTGCGCACCTAGACGATGTATTATATTATGTTTAATATAAGTGATAATTGTATATGATATCTAGTATCTAACCGACTTGTCCGGTATATTAGGAAACCATGATTATCACCACGATCCATTGTTCAAAATCTGTTTACAATCATTGGACAGTCATATCATGATGTAATTATCAGCAATTGCTTCTTGCTTGGTAATACTGGTTGTATGATTGTCTACAACTTTATTCGCACTCTCAAGGACGTTTGAGAGTGACGTCACTTATCAATGTGGCGGCCGTGCCGGGCTAACTTCTCAGCGTGACATTGGTGGTATCGCTGGAACGTTGATCACTAATCTCGTTCTAGCTGTTATACTATTCATTCTGAAGGAACACTTATAGTAAAGCGTATTTAGTTTATATGGCAATAGTCATCATAAATGTTATTTAAAAATCATAGACCCAGTAGTTACCTTGGAATAACAATTCGCGCAAAGCATCGGAAAGCATATTTCTTATTGTTTTCCAAACTTCAACTGTCGGAAAACTATAATGATCGGATTTGGACGAGAGTTCATTAAGAATATGTATCAATAATGTGAAATAATAAACAAACAAACTTTCTAGATAGAAACTGCTCAAACGAAACTTCATAGCATGCACTAATATGCCGGGTTCAGTTGGACCTCAAAAGCAATGGTTGGGGCCGTGAAACTACGCACCCTGCGAGTTAGTGCATGCTATGAATTTTTATTCGGGGAACTTCCTATCTAGAAAGTATTATTGTTTATTAGGTATCTCACATTGTTGGTTCATATTGTTTAGGAAACCTCGTCAAAATCCGATTATTAGTTTTTCGGCAATTGAAGTTGAGTGAACAATCAGAATTTGGCTCATTTTACGATTCTTTGCGTGAATTGTTATTACAAGAAAAATACTGGGTCTATGATTTTGAAATAACCTTTAGGATGACTATTGGCATATAACCTAAATACAGTTCTCTATAAGTTTTTCCTTCAAAATGTATAGTATAACAGCTAGATCGAAATTAGTACCGTGTGGTTTGTGCGATAATCCGCAGACAGAGCGCTAGACCCGTTAGCTCAGGGATAAGGTTGTCCGCTAGCGCTAGGGGCGTATCGAAGTTTTGCGATCGTGAATAGTCAGTAATCTACAAAAACTCAATTTTAGATTCAATTTTCAGAGAGGACATTTTAATTTTGTTTGTTAACCTAATTATCAGCGTTCCAGTCAATTTCTGAGTGATACACTCGTCGTAAACTTTGAAAATGATGTTACATTTTCTTGGATATATTGTTCAATTTTTTTTTCTAAAATTAATGTAACTTTGGTCTTCTTTACCCTGCTAGTTATAGCAAAAGTCAGAACCTTGATAGCCAATTGTTTATCATACCTACATATATTATTATTATTATGCCTTCCTTCTATCTATATTATCAGTGAATATTAGAGACGATCTTCGAAAAATGCTTTTTGAAATGTATATTTATACAAATGGCTATAAAAATTAACAAAGAAACTTACCCGACATAAAAATTCCAATCGTTAAACATGAAATTACCAATTTTATGGCAAGCCCAATTATTGGAAAAAGAGGACTGGAAAATGTAAAACAAAGTGGGTAGGCCTATATAAGTTTTACATCTGAGGTACGGTTCGTTATCTATACCATGCCCAGCTGTGCATGTGCTGTAATAAAATATTAGAGCAATGGTGAGAAGCACAGACTAACCGCAATGCACCCTGGTTACAGAAAGCAGCCGCAGGGATGGACGGAAGATCGAGAGGCGAGAGTTGTTCGCCTCTCCCGGCATAACATTTGGCGGCCACAACCCATGGGTCATTAAACATGGCGGACACAACACATGGGTGAGTAGTGGTTGTTGTTGTTCGCCTCTCTTGGCATCAAACATGGCGGCCACAACACAGGGGTGAGTAGAGGTTGTTGTTGTTGTTCGCCCCTCCCGGCATCAAACATGGCGGCCACAACACAGGGGTGAGTAGAGGTTGTTGTTGTTGTTCGCCCCTCCCGGCATCAAACATGGCGGCCACAACACAGGGGTGAGTAGAGGTTGTTGTTGTTGTTCGCCCCTCCCGGCATCAAACATGGCGGCCACAACACAGGGGTGAGTAGAGGTTGTTGTTGTTCACCTCTCCCGGCATCAAACATGGCGGCCACAACACAGGGGTGAGTAGAGGTTGTTGTTGTTCACCTCTCCCGGCATCAAACATGGCGGCCACAACACAGGGGTGAGTAGAGGTTGTTGTTGTTGTTCGCCTCTCCCGGCATCAAACATGGCGGCCACAACACAGGGGTGAGTAGTGGTTGTTGTTGTTCGCCCCTCCCGGCATCAAACATGGCGGCCACAACACAGGGGTGAGTAGAGGTTGTTGTTGTTCGCCTCTCCCGGCATCAAACATGGCGGCCACAACACATGGGTGAGTAGAGGTTGTTGTTGTTCGCCTCTCCCGGCATCAAACATGGCGGCCACAACACAGGGGTGAGTAGAGGTTGTTGTTGTTCGCCCCTCCCGGCATCAAACATGGCGGCCACAACACAGGGGTGAGTAGAGGTTGTTGTTGTTGTTCGCCTCTCCCGGCATCAAACATGGCGGCCACAACACAGGGGTGAGTAGAGGTTGTTGTTGTTGTTCGCCTCTCCCGGCATCAAACATGGCGGCCACAACACAGGGGTGAGTAGTGGTTGTTGTTGTTGTTCGCCTCTCCCGGCATCAAACATGGCGGCCACAACACAGGGGTGAGTAGTGGTTGTTGTTGTTGTTCGCCTCTCCCGGCATCAAACATGGCGGCCACAACACAGGGGTGAGTAGTGGTTGTTGTTGTTCGCCTCTCCCGGCATCAAACATGGCGGCCACAACACAGGGGTGAGTAGAGGTTGTTGTTGTTGTTCGCCTCTCCCGGCATCAAACATGGCGGCCACAACACATGGGTGAGTAGAGGTTGTTGTTGTTCGCCCCTCCCGGCATCAAACATGGCGGCCACAACACAGGGGTGAGTAGAGGTTGTTGTTGTTCGCCCCTCCCGGCATCAAACATGGCGGCCACAACACAGGGGTGAGTAGAGGTTGTTGTTGTTCGCCTCTCCCGGCATCAAACATGGCGGCCACAACACAGGGGTGAGTAGAGGTTGTTGTTGTTCGCCTCTCCCGGCATCAAACATGGCGGCCACAACACAGGGGTGAGTAGAGGTTGTTGTTGTTCGCCTCTCCCGGCATCAAACATGGCGGCCACAACACAGGGGTGAGTAGAGGTTGTTGTTGTTCGCCTCTCCCGGCATCAAACATGGCGGCCACAACACAGGGGTGAGTAGAGGTTGTTGTTGTTCGCCCCTCCCGGCATCAAACATGGCGGCCACAACACAGGGGTGAGTAGAGGTTGTTGTTGTTGTTCGCCCCTCCCGGCATCAAACATGGCGGCCACAATACAGGGGTGAGTAGAGGTTGTTGTTGTTCGCCTCTCCCGGCATCAAACATGGCGGCCACAACACAGGGGTGAGTAGAGGTTGTTGTTGTTCGCCTCTCCCGGCATCAAACATGGCGGCCACAACACAGGGGTGAGTAGTGGTTGTTGTTGTTCGCCCCTCCCGGCATCAAACATGGCGGCCACAACACAGGGGTGAGTAGAGGTTGTTGTTGTTCACCTCTCCCGGCATCAAACATGGCGGCCACAACACAGGGGTGAGTAGAGGTTGTTGTTGTTCGCCCCTCCCGGCATCAAACATGGCGGCCACAACACATGGGTGAGTAGTGGTTGTTGTTGTTCGCCTCTCCCGGCATCAAACATGGCGGCCACAACACAGGGGTGAGTAGAGGTTGTTGTTGTTCGCCTCTCCCGGCATCAAACATGGCGGCCACAACACAGGGGTGAGTAGAGGTTGTTGTTGTTGTTCGCCCCTCCCGGCATCAAACATGGCGGCCACAACACAGGGGTGAGTAGTGGTTGTTGTTGTTGTTCGCCTCTCCCGGCATCAAACATGGCGGCCACAACACAGGGGTGAGTAGAGGTTGTTGTTGTTCGCCTCTCCCGGCATCAAACATGGCGGCCACAACACAGGGGTGAGTAGTGGTTGTTGTTGTTGTTCGCCTCTCCCGGCATCAAACATGGCGGCCACAACACAGGGGTGAGTAGAGGTTGTTGTTGTTCGCCTCTCCCGGCATCAAACATGGCGGCCACAACACAGGGGTGAGTAGAGGTTGTTGTTGTTCGCCCCTCCCGGCATCAAACATGGCGGCCACAACACAGGGGTGAGTAGAGGTTGTTGTTGTTCGCCTCTCCCGGCATCAAACATGGCGGCCACAACACAGGGGTGAGTAGAGGTTGTTGTTGTTCGCCTCTCCCGGCATCAAACATGGCGGCCACAACACAGGGGTGAGTAGAGGTTGTTGTTGTTCGCCCCTCCCGGCATCAAACATGGCGGCCACAACACATGGGTGAGTAGTGGTTGTTGTTGTTCGCCTCTCCCGGCATCAAACATGGCGGCCACAACACAGGGGCGAGTAGAGGTTGTTGTTGTTCGCCTCTCCCGGCATCAAACATGGCGGCCACAACAAAGGGGTGAGTAGAGGTTGTTGTTGTTCGCCCCTCCCGGCATCAAACATGGCGGCCACAACAAAGGGGTGAGTAGAGGTTGTTGTTGTTCGCCCCTCCCGGCATCAAACATGGCGGCCACAACACAGGGGTGAGTAGAGGTTGTTGTTGTTCGCCCCTCCCGGCATCAAACATGGCGGCCACAACACAGGGGTGAGTAGAGGTTGTTGTTGTTCGCCCCTCCCGGCATCAAACATGGCGGCCACAACACATGGGTGAGTAGAGGTTGTTGTTGTTCTCCCCTCCCGGCATCAAACATGGCGGCCACAACACAGTGGTGAGTAGAGGTTGTTGTTGTTCGCCCCTCCCGGCATCAAACATGGCGGCCACAACACAAAGGTCATTAGACATGGCGGCCAAAACACTGGACTGAGTGGTGGTTGTCGTTGTTCGTGTGGCTTCTTTCGCGACCTCACTTAGATTTAAAGTCGTTTGATGAACACTTTTTTCTAAGTAATATTATTCGTCTTAGTTTTGCATATTTTCACATAAGAAATCATGACATTGTCTAGTGGAAGAATGAAACATCAAAAATTATTATCTTGGCCAATATTAATTAAATTTATGAATAAGGTATTCTATTAGAACCAAAACGGGGATTAAAAATTACTTAATGTTGTCATACGATGGTTTTTTGGAAAATAGCCAAATAATTACACACTATTTTTTATTGATTGATTGGCTTTTTAACCGATCTAAGAT